>OZ024894.1:5963036-6130536 GCA_964017195.1 Siderastrea radians | reverse complement strand
CATATTCGAAAGGATCTCGAAAAATCAAAATATCCAAGATGGCCGCTGTTCAAGAGCGTGAACCAATTCTTACATCATATGACGTCACCAGCTCATGTTATGGACCTCAAAGGAAAGAGTTTTGGACGTCCCTTTGCCCTCTAAGTTTCGTTGTCATAGCTTTAATATTGTATAGGAGAATTCCGTCCCCACCTCCCACCACGGTCCCAAAAGACTGTGACCTCATCCAAGACGTCGAAAATCGAAACTTTCTGATGCTATACGGACAATACGGTATGACATAATTAAACACTTTGCTGCTGTTTATCGACATTTGGTTTTGTTTTTTCGCGAACGCCGTAAAAACTACAGATGACATCGCAATCTAAATGGCATGCAAGTGCTGATAAAAATTTGTCCACCCCCTTCCACGTACGTCCGAGGGTTAAGGACGGTGCCTCCTAATACAAAGGTATTTTTGCAAAGGTTATGACTATGAGAAAAAAGCTGTTCTTAGCAAGGGTTATTGGAATCTGAAAAGAAAAATACAGGTAACCACGTGTTTTTCAGAGATAATTAAGCAACCATAATTCGAAAAAAAGCTATAAAATACAAAGAATGGATGGCAACTTCTTTCCAAATATATATATAGCCTCAATTATCTCTGAAAATGCGTGGCTACCCCCAGTTTTCTTTATGAATTCTGATAGCCCTTGCTAAGATCTACTTTTCACACATAGTCTTAAGCCGCGCAAAAACTACCTTGGTATTAGTAGGCAAATTCCTTAAGAAACTTGAATATCTCGAACCAGACCCGAAATGCTCAGAACGTATGGGCAGGAACAAAAGAAAGCACCTTCCTTAGTCAAGGACATGGGGATGGGCAGTAATTGAGTGTTGGTGGGTGGAGTCCGTGTTACATACCTGCTTTGAAGGAAGCCTTGAATCCCTTGTAGGCAGTGGAAGCGTTCGTAGCACTCTTAAACATCACCCAAGCCATGTTTCCAACACTCCTTATCGGTTTCGGTAAGTTACTGCCACAAAGATGTTCAGCGAGGAATGCTCCATATTCTGCCTCGATGTCATTTTGGAAAGGGCCGTCGTCATGATAAGCTTCACGAATCTCCACATAGGCGTTCTTGCAGTTCTCGCTTTGTTCCAGTTCGAATGCATCGAAGGTAATTTGAATCTGGCGTCCTGCAGGGACTATTAAATACCACTGTTCCTCGTAATCTGCAGGATAGTTCTTGATCCCAAATTTGCTGGTGCCAAACTCAATTGTTTCATCTTTGGATGCATTCAGGTAGCTCTTCGACTTAGCTATAAAGGGAACGAAAAATATTTGTCAGTTTCGTTACATGAATTGTGATGAACTGGTTTTTTTCCCGCTTCATGAGAATCGAAATCAGTTACTCAGTTTTGTTAGAAAAGAACATTTGCCCTCAACACAAGAAGGTTCGGAATGGACCCCGTCTTTAATTTTTTGGTAAAGAGATGTCAGTCCGTAGACGTAAGCTGAGAGATATTTATACCATGCACTCCTACTCTATGGTCAGGGGAGTAAGGAGAGAGGGTGTTTTTTCCTGGGTGAAATGGGGAGAGTAATGATAACATATTTTAGACAAAAAGGCGTTATTGAAACGAAATGTAAAAGGAAAAATACTCTTGATAACTTACAAGAGTCAGTCTTGGCGACAAATGTGAAGTTGAATCCCTTGTAGTTTACATTGTCATCCGAAGAGAACCGCACGTAGAGTTCCTTTGCCCTAATCTTTTTGTTAGGATCACCGTCCATCATGTGTGCAAATTCCAGATACCCGGATGTTAGTCTACCACACTCTTTATCCTCACGCCAGGGAGCTCGAGGGTCCCTGGAACTGTCATTGAATGCGAATGTGAGGCTGTCGCATCCGCAGTCGTCACACTGTTCTATGTCAAGGCTGCAAAATATATATATATATATATATATATA
Source organism: Siderastrea radians (assembly GCA_964017195.1). Taxonomy (NCBI): domain Eukaryota; kingdom Metazoa; phylum Cnidaria; class Anthozoa; order Scleractinia; family Rhizangiidae; genus Siderastrea; species Siderastrea radians. Next base: position 6,128,585 of record OZ024894.1, on the reverse strand, counting down.
TATATATATATATATATATATATATATATAATAATATTGCTTAATCTTGCCACAAATTTGAAGGCCGAAAAAAAAAGCAAAGGGAGTCAAGAAAGCTAGTGCCTGAACTATGCCGGCTGTTTGTCACTGAGGAGGAAACATGGTTCTGACAACAGGGTTTCGAAGCCCCTCTCTCCCGATTGCTCCTTCGAGTTTTGTGCCGGGGGGGGGACTGGGACACAGATTGAAATCTTGTCCCTAGAATAGAGTTTTTTTTTAGAATCGTTCTTCTTTCAGGCAAAAATGGGAACAACCAATACTTCTTTCAGACCTGCAGTACGCAAGACACACCTGTTCACGTGCGAGTCGAAAATTCAAATTGTTTCCCTAGAGATTTAGTGAATCTTGTTCGCCCTAGGGAGTTAGACAGTTTTGACACATGACACATAACACGTTCTTGTCCAATCGGAAACCGCATTTGAGTTCTGAGGTATAAGAAACACTATTTCAGACCAGTAGTCTGATGCCTTGATGCGTTTTTACATACTATTAATACTATTGATTCTTTAGCAAACCTAACCAAGCGACAACGTCGAAAACGGTTTGGTATTTTTATCGAGTTTTCAGCCTTCAAAACCAAATGGTACCCTTGGGAAAGGGAACCATGTCATCTGCACTCCGTGTGGTTTCCATGCAGGTCCTCTTGCTCTATGTCCAGATCCAGTGAATTGGAATTTGGAATCTTTGGTTTTCGTGGAAGACGAAAATCGACGAACTATGCAGAAGAAAAATCCTCTTAGCGAGAGCCAACAACTAACTCAAACCACATATGGTAACGCTTCCAGAATATCATTGAAAAAAGGTGCGCAAGTAACAGACTAAAGTAATCTTACACGTGATAATATATCCCGATGCCTTCGTAAACATCAGGGACTTGAATCTTCCAACATTTTGTCTCGTTCACGCCATAATTAATTGAAGATCCAGGATGTGCGATTTGACCAGTTGCAGCTTTTATATTTGTAATACCATTGGGGCAGTCTATGGAAAATAAAATAAACATAACTGAAAGAATTGACCAATTGGTCAAACTTATCTCATTAAGGTCGAAGGTCGAATAATGCCTAATCTGCAAAGCTGTCAAAGTCCACTCTTTGTTCATGATCAGACACATGCCCCAAACTGAAACTCTTGTTAGACTTTCTCAAAGTAGCTGTTAATTATTCCATTGCCAACTTAAAAATCAAACCTTGAAAACTGGGGTACATCGCTTGGGGATACACAGGCAACGATTCGCAACACGTGACTCGTTTTGACCACCAAGCCCCTCCAACTCCTATAGGCTTAGTACTCTAAACTTTGTTTAAGTGGGTGAATGTTATATCGTTCAGTGTTTTTTTACCTTTTCCAGTGGGCCTCAATTTGCCCAGTACGCTCCCTCTTCCTTCAATGGGAGATTACTATCAATATCTCTCATCTGTTGCTGTATGGAATTTCTTGTAGACCAATAAGGAAGTTATGTGCGAACACTCCTTCTAATATAAAGCATGGAAACCAAACAGCGCCAAATGCAAGTACTGTTCCAAAGGCCACATTTTACAATTCAATTCACAGAACGAAAAGTGAAAAACTTATTACCAGCGATGTTTGAGGGTAAAAGAGTTGAGTTACCGATTGTGTAATATTTAAAACTTACCTAGGCTCTGAGAGGCTCCTTTTTCAAGGGAAAGCACCAAAACTGCAAAAAATAATAACAATACATAAATACATAAATAAAGAAAAGAAAAGGAAAAAAACGACAACTGATTTTGAAGAATTGTTTATTAAAATGGTGCTTTTACTCGGGGCAGGCTTTCCCTGCGACTCATGAGTGCATGCGCAATGATGACTATAGACTGCGAGTAGTCTCTAATTTTGGCGATGGCGATTGTGGGGCGCGCGAAATTTCGAGGCGACGCGACGCGAAGGGAGCGCCGAAAATTATTATTTCACCCGCCTCACAATCGCCAAAATTAGACTACTCGCAGTCTATGATGACTACAGCCTTGCGAGTCAAGTGGCATGCAATCTCGTCCACAGAGCCCGGTCGAAATGCCACGGGCTCTGGGATAATCAAAAACCGGATGCCACTTTTGCGGCTTCCGGTTTTTTAAAGCGCATGCTCGACAGTTTACAAACTGAGCATGCGTTATGGGTCGTAAAGACAAAAAAGGCGCGAAATGTAACGACGTCCCCTTGTTTTTGGCGCCTTTGACATTCACGCGAGACTCGCGGGAAAATGAAAATAATCCTTGCCCGCAGTCTCTTGAAGATGGCCGCACCGGTTTCTATAAATTCGTTTCACTTCGAGTTAGAAAATTCAATTATTCCAAAATTGTCCTCCTTCAACCGTCGTGTACTGCTTGAAGCGGGTATTCATTCAGCTTTGTCAAGAACCGCTGCAACATATCACAAGGTTTTGGCGCCTTTTTCGTTTTTAATCATGCGACCGACACTTGCTCCCTTTTTACGTCTTGTCTAATATGGATGTGAATTTGACTGTATTTCGATTCTTTGTTAGTTTGCATCGCCCTTTTTCTGATTTCTTTCCCACTGTCCGTCTCTGGAGTGATCGAAAACGTCCAGCAAAAACATCGTAAGACATTTTTATTTCCTGTTTTGAAACTTCTTACTCGTAGTCTTCCGGTAAATTTTAGTAGCCAATCAAATTTCGATCCGCCAGAATTGACAATGATTCTCCCAGAGGTCTTGCATCCTTGACGCTGACCAAAAGGAATGCGGCCTCTGGGAACGAGATTGAGTGGCATGGTGATCCAATCATGCTACACGATAGCTGCAGTTGCAATTAAGTTTTCGCAACGTTGTAAACTGTAGAATACCGGATTTTATCATACTAACTTACGGACCCACTGACGCAATTCTATAGAAAATGCGTTGGCGATCGAGTTGTAGGGCCGGACGGGTTAAGGCGAGCTGGTCCGATAAAGCCGTCCGATCCCGGACACGTCATTCATTCATCTTTTTGACAAATAAAATTCAGCATAAAAATGGTGGTATGATGACTGAGCAAAATCGGCCCTGGGGCCCGTTTCTCGAATGTCCCGATAACTTTTCGGCCCCGGAAAGCTACTGTATTAGCGCTAGGTTTACATTAAAGATTCAAATTTTGTTGGCTTTTAAAGCTGCAGGTAGTTTTTACGTGACGTTGCATACCACGCCCAATTTTTGAAATTTATGTTGATCGAAATTTACAATATTTTAAGAAAATGAATTCCCATCCAATTTGCCGTCTAACAATGACTTGGAGCGAAAGGTTTTTGGAACTTAACAGGGTTTTTGGAATTTATGTAGTTTCTGTAAACTATAACGTTTTAACAGACCGGTGTACGGAAGGTCATGGGTTCGATTCCCGTCGGGGACTCAGATTTTTTCTTTGTCCCACGCTTCCATGCTTTCTTATTTCTTCTCCGAGCTTAAAATTCACCATCTTTCTTTATTTGTCACCTATAGGGCACCTCGACATTGCTGATCCTAGCAGTATGCAGGACGCGTGTCACCATGAACTCAGTAATATGACCTATGCTCGCCACGAGTCTCCCAGTAGCTCAGTGGTTAGAGCGTCCGACCGGCGTACGGAAGGTCATGGGTTCGATTCCCGTCGAGGACTCAGATTTTTTCTTTGTCCCACTCTCGCGACCTGCTGAGTATACCATCTTTTCTTATAACGTTTTAATTTTGGAGAGGGACTGGGACCAGAGAAAAAGTAAAAAAGTGATATTTCTTAAGGAGCCATTCAGGTGAGACTCGCTGTTCCCGGTCCATGCGTCATGACCTCAAGTCAAATATTTTCCCGTCGCGGCCCCTTTAACTCACTAATGAGTGCATTCACTTTCCTGAAACTTGCTATGCAGTTTTCAATGGGAGGAAGGGTTGCCAAAGGAAAGATGTCACACGTACAATATCCTCCGCAAATTGCGCAACTTAAAAGGGTTACGTTGCACTGAGAAAAAATTAAGTGTCTCATGTAATAGCAAGACGGACGCGCTGCACCATCCCCGCAGTATGGCGTGACATTACAGCTATATCACCCGGGTAGTGGGAGCCATTGACAGCCGTTTTGCCCTTGTTAGGACGCATTAGTATAGCATAGCCGTCAGGCAAGAATAGGACTAGAAAGCCCAATGTAGCTTGCATTTTACTGTCCATGCGCAGGAGGACTGTTGTGGTGGTCCCCAGTCAACAGCTATCGTATGTGTAGAGTGGGGCTGGTGCTTAAAGTGCCTATGAACTAAAAAACTTTTCTCCTAAATGTGATAGTTTATGACTCCCTCAGTCTAAATATGTAAGTTTTGCTGAGTAGAACCCTTTGCATGGGATATTTTTTCAGCCGCAAAGTTCGAATTTGGCACCCGAAATGTGTCTCCATTTTGCGCGCGGCCAAAACGATCGCATTACAAGGCTGTGACGTCACAAATCGCGCAGAAGACAAGAGTGTTATGACTGACAAGAGGGTTTCCAGAAGAGAAATTACTTTGGAGTGACTCGTGGGCCCAGGATTGTAAGGTACAAGGGCAGGATTCGCACAATGAGAGCATGTGTGTGTCGTTTCTCAAAAGGAAACGAATTAGGGAGGGAAGCGGACTCATTTGAACCGTGTTCGACTCGGTAACAATTCGATTCAACCCGCATTACAGAGCTGCTTCTCGGAAAAGCTGCAGCATTTGAATGTCGCGTTAATATAATGTAACTTCTGCCACTGTTGGATTAGTTCTACTAGTAGCAATTGTCGCAATTCAAGATTAAAGATCGAGTTAAAGAAGGTTTTCAATATTTGGCCACAAAACTATTGCTATATGCATCTGTCCACTATTACCTAAAAGCATCCAAGATCTACAACGCATAACTGAGCTACAAAGTTTTGTTTACATTTCCGGTTTTTTTGGAAATCACATGCAATACGTTTCTCAAACTGGATGTTCACCATAGAGTTTGAAGAGATAACAATGAACGGAACTGTCTTAGCTTGACCGACGACGAGACAAGACGTTTTAGTTAATCAGAGATAGCTATAGCAATATTTATAAATCCCTCGTGTCTGATGTTTCGTCAAATAAAAGGAAGCAGTTCAGCTCAGCATTGATAATTTTTATTGCAAATCACTCTGCTTCCACTGCATTTTATTTGTGGTCCTCTTTAAACACCACACATTTCAAACAGATTTGTGCCTCTCTTCTTGTTGACCCTCCTCCTGTTATCTCAAGAGGACCATATAATATGAAATTTCACATACCACACTTAACACCGTCTAATTGACCCTTCTGCAGTACAGTCTTGGTGATGTAGGTTTAATTTGAATTTATGGCATAAGTTATTTAATCATTTTCATTACTGAAGGGCAATGAAAATATGTGACCTTCATTTCCCATTATTTAATTTTGTGGCAGGTTTTGTATTGGAAATTCCTCACACACTGAATTGTCTCAGTCTCTTCTTGACTCATTCCCTGTACCCAAGAAAGCTACCACACAAGCCACCTAATTAGCCAACAGAAAATCAATATTGAGGTTTCAAAATAGGCCTTTTCGATCTCGTTCTTCACCTTTAATTTGTAATAATAATAATAATAATAATAATAATAATAATAATAATAATAATAATAATAATAATTTTTCCGAAAATTAGCTGCATAGGCTGATTCCTGCCCTATGCATGCTATTTAGGGACATAACATATAAACGTCTTGTACTGCTTCAAAAATAATAATGATGTATACATAGGATAGCCCCATCAGTGTAAAAACACTGGTAACAAAGGGGGGTTCTGTTACTAAATAAGTGCCCAAGATAGTAAAATACTTACCTTCAAACATTAATAGTGGCATGCATGGGAATGGAGTGTATGTTTCAATGAAAAGAGCACTTCAAAATGTACTTCTGTACATCTCAGTGTTGAGATTGACCCAAGGGAGTTATTGTCATATGAGACCAGTATACAAAGGGAGCTCAGACCAGGCTCCAGTTGTTCAAAAGGTGGAATAGGATAAGTGTTAGGGAAACCAATTGCGTTATCCACTGGATAGAGATTTATCCGGTCGATAGCGCTATCCAACTTTTGAACTACTGGGGCCAGTATAACTGAAAAGGTATGGTTAAGTTTATTTACATGAGACCAGCATCATGAAAGTATAAGTGATCACATAAAGCCTGTAAGAATTCAGCACACTAGCTCTCACCTGCCATAGCATGTTTTCACAAAATTGGTATGTACCAAAATCCTCAAGCAAATTGCTGAACAGAAGGACAAAAATCTCAGCTGGTCTAATATTGTGTAGGCAGTTACTTAAACCAGTTCATGTAGTCAGAAGCGATGGATTATTACAAGGACAAAGCTGAAGTCACACTAGTCTGAGTTTGCACGCGTATCATACAATGTCCATCTTTATTTATCACAGTCATCATCCTCATAGCACCTCCAGGTGGAGTAAAAGACCACAAATGAGCACCATACTCAAAAATTCTTATTTATTTGCTTTGAGATGCTCCCTCATAAATGGCTTGAAATTTACAATAAAAGCACTGCACTTCCATTTGAAAATCATTTGCAGCTGCTGATTATAATAAATAAAACACGCTCTTTAGAAATCACTATTGGTGTCTCGGCCATTAGGCATGTAATATTTCAAGCAAATTTTGGGTATGCTTATCTTCAATGTATAAAATACTTCCTGCTAACTAATAAGTTTATATCAGTGTTCTCTCTGCAAAACTCCTCATTCGAAAGAGCCAAACAACTGAGTCTATCTTTCTCTTGGCGCGAAAACCAATGAAAAGATGAACAAATTAAGTTACAAACAAGTACACCGTAAACTTGAGCATGTCTTGTATCGGTTTGAGTGAAATAATTGAAGTACATACAATGACGCTCTTAACAAAAGAAGGAAAGTCAAGGCTGCGTCTCGCTATTAACACATAAAGGTACTGATCATTCAATTCTAGAAGCTTCTCCTTCAAGACCAGTCAAGACAGTAGAGGTGAAAGTTAGTCAATCCCAACAATTCAATTCGCCATCTTGCTTCGCGCAAGATTGGTTGTTGCCGTTGTTTAGGCTTTATCCACGGACGACAAACCCAAAAACTGCACATCTTCGAAATCGCTTCGAGCTGAATCTTAGCGTTTTCCTCAGTCGTCGGTAGCTTTCACTGTATATCAATATTAGCAAGGAAAATGTAAGTTTCATCGCTCAAACACTTGACAAAGACCAAAGAGACAAACATACAGCGCGATTTGTGACGTCATACGGCCCGCTTCCTCGGCCAACTCGTTCCCAGTCTTCGGAGACACGATTTTGGTCATTTTGGGTACTTTCAACGGCTAAAAAACGGATTTTTGTTTCTTGCCATCCAATTTCTCTTGCCATTTCGGAATTAACACATAATGAACTACCAAAATGTGCAAAAAAAATTTTTAGTTCATAGGCACTTTAAAGCGTGCAAACGCCTTGGAGACAGTGACCGATCGACAGCAACCCGTACGAGGTTATCTGAACCGTGACGACACTTGAGCGACTTCTTTACTAAGGATCGTATAAAGCAAATAACGAGAACAAAGACATGCCGACCTTTACGAAAAACAACCGCGGAATTCATGACAATTAGTTTCCTTTTTGCGTGTCCTGAAGTCAAGGTAAAAAAAAAAGCTCCACGTCAGGCCTTCATCGTTGGAAAAATCAAGAAATCCAAGGTGGCGGTGGCGGAGTCATTGAAGTCTTCAAGTGTATAATTGTTAAAACCGCACAAAACTGAGTAAAATTCCTTGTCACGTATTTTAACATTTTGAGCTACAAGAATTTTAGAATGAAATCTTGGATTACTTATCATCTAAACAATGAAGTCTGCGCCAAATTTATTTGCAGCTCAGGCAATATGAATTGTAAAAACCTGAAAGGGTCTATATTTAACTGGTCTTATCCGAGGCCAAAAAGGCGCTTCAAAGGATATTCGTGTGATTAGTGGTTGTTATATTCCTTTTCAAAATTGGATCTGATAAGAAAAGGCCAAAGCAAATTTAATTCCCAGCCGGACCGTTTTAACTTCCGCGGATGTAGACGTTATACATGCACTTAGATTACCGCCGGTGACTTGAAATCGTTTGTAAGAAAATTCAATGTTGAGTTTTCATATTTATCACAGACAAGTGGCAGTCAGATCTTACTTCTGAACGTCCTGGCATGGCCGTTTCAAAGTGTTCTTAGTTAAAGGATCCTTTCCTTTTTGACGTCTGGCCATGGAAAGTAGTTTAATAGCCTAGGCATATTATAAGGCCTGCATTTTAGGGGGATATTTTACAGAACCGGTGAAGTCATATTTATCTTTTTGCAAAGTTACACAAAATGTACTTATTTTACATTTTCTAGCTTCCTTGAACTCATATTTTGTAACAAAAGGTATCTAAACTATTTCAATTCAAACTAGAACAGTGTAGGATTATGACAGGTTTCGTCGCTAGGACAGTTGCAACGTGCCCACAAAACCTGCTATACCTCCTTAAACACTGAGTTCAAGGGCAATTTCTTCGCAAACACTTAAGTTTTCTCGTACTGGTTTGGCCAATGTTAATCTACTTTCCTTCGCCAAATGGTTCCTTTGGTCTCAGCTGTTTTTCTTTTGAATTCTTTCAACTTTATCTTCTTTTGGCACCATCTGTTCTTCCTTAAGTTGTGGTCGAAAACATGTTTATAGCACAGCATAAAAGAAGCTTTATTTAGCTAGAAGTTGATTAGAATCAGTAAAGAAGTTGGAGAAGTTGTCGCAATAAACAAGCTTTCCCCGAGTCTCGGTACCTTTTCGTCAAGCTAAGCGAGTGCAGCCCAACACTTACCAGAAAAAGTAGTAATAAATACAACCTGGCGGCCCAAAGACAAAGCCATTTCAGTTGACCAGCTTAACATTACAAGCTAGAGGCCTTATTTAAGTGCAAAAGCGGCGTTCTACGCCGCATTCGTGGAATGTTTGTGGTCGGTTATAACTACTTTAGCTGTCAACTCCATTGTTTGAAAGGAGCAACAATACTGACACTCAGAGCTAGAACCACGTCTTCTAACTGTCAACACTGGCCAATTTGGAGTTGTTTTCAATGAGGTTCTGTCATCTCTCGGCATAATCCACTACTTATGATCGAGTCTATCTTTTTGTCGAGGGTAGAGGGTAGAGGGTTTCATGTCGAGGGCGAGGGTACCATGTCAAGGGTCGAGGGTAACTTTTTCCCCCCATTCTTTTAAAATTAATAACGAAAAATTAAACCGAATTTAACTAAAATAATTAAATATAATTAAAGAAAAAACATTTTTTTTAAAGATACGGATTGCACGTGGACATTAGATCTTTTTGGCCAAATGGAAAAGCTGGACTGGACTCTGGACTGGACTTTGGACTGGACTCTGGACTGGACTCTGGACTGACTTTTACTGACTTGTAAAAATATGAAATAGACTTGATATTTTACTAACCAGTTAATAATTAAAAATAAAGTAAAATTTTAAATCTCTTAAAATCATATCAAACAAGTTTTTTTTTTTTCGGGGGAAAGGAAGATTTTTTCTGCGTGAATTTTTTTGCTCGGTTTAATTTTTCGTTATTAATTTAAAAAAAATCTACCCTCTACCCTCGACAAAAAGATAGACTCGTTACGATCAAGGCACAGTTTACCAGTGATGAATTGAATTCAAGGAACATCGCTTACTACACTAGCGGTTCGACACGCGCATCACGTTTCAACGCGGCAGGCGATTTCACGCTCGCTCGCTTGTTCCTTTTCCTCGACTATCCCTGAGCGGAAAGAGAGACTGCTCGTAGTCTACAGGGAAACGCAATGTTATTTCATAGTACTATCTACACATTGTTGTTTACAATTTGGAACAAAAGAACAGTGAGCGAACGAGATATGCTGCAAATTGTTTGTCTAGCGAATTACTTATCTCAACATTGTGTAAACGCCCTGGGGATCCTTTCATAATCAAGTCTGTTGTTGCTATTGTGTAGGGTTCTTTTGTTTCTATTATCGCCACGTTCCCTGTTTAGAAATCATGTACTTTGAAACATTTTACCGTTGCAAGTGCTGCATGATTTTCAAGTTTTCCTTTCCCGAAAATTGCAGTAGATCCATATATCTTTGGTAACGGTCTTATGTCTAGTCAATTGTGTAAGGTGCTTTTTTTCCTATTACTGCCACTTTTCCTGTTTAGAAAATACTTTGAAACATTTACCGTTGCAAGCGCTGCATGATTTTCAAGTTTTCCTTTCCCGAAATGTTCAGTAGATCCATACATTTTTTGGTAACGGTCTAATTTTTAGTGCCGACTTGCCCTGCAACGCCTTTGCGAGATAAGCAACTGTAACCACCTCCAAATATAACCAACTAACCACCTCCAAACAACACGCCTTTTCATCACATTACTCACCCCAGACAGTTGCAATCCAAAGGACTTTGTGACGCAAAATCAAAACCATTTTGTTCCAAAAGGAGTTCTCCCTAATTCACCACAATATATGGAGGTATAGTCACCGACCGACAACACTTTATTATGATGATTTAAAACTCAATGGCTTTCAATCTCAAACGTTATCGCATTATGCACGCATGAAATATTTCTTGGATGGCTTCTTTGTTGCTACGAATCACATTTGAGTTCTAGTCGACTGCGCATCGTAATTGACGAGTTATTTAACAGCGCAGTTTCTACACAATCATGACAAATATCACCAAGCTTTCCACATGACATTCTTGACATGTGAAGTAACTTAACCGCAAAAACGGACGTTTTTTGGCAATTGTTGGATAATTTTCATGATCACCAAAACTGCTTAAAGGTAAAGGTCAGGTATTTTTAGAAACATATTGAATGCCGAAAGTCACATTCACATCGACGAAAACGTTAAAATTATGGTACACTTTTGTTCAAACTAGCCTGCTAAAAATGCTTCAAACCTGCGGAAAGCAGAACAGAAACGCTTGCCACGCAGGCTATGTTCAAAGACACCTATGTTAGCGGCCGTGTAACTGTGCGCTATAATACGTGCCTTCATGGACACGGATCAACCGGGATAGAACGGCGGAATTACAACTTGAAAACTGGTTGCGCCAACCATCAAGAATGCCAAGAAATTCTTTACGAAAATGCTTTCCTCAATAATAAGAGTGGCTCATGGAAGCCAAATTATTAATGAACTCTCATCGAGCAGAATATCGATAAAGGAAGTGGAGTTTGATAGTTTATCAATACCGGTCCAATCCGCAAAGCTTTTAACCAACACTTTAGTATTGGACCCAAGCTTGCAAGCGAGATACATTCTGATGATAACTAAAGTTAAGTCATTTAAATTACCTTGTAACTAAACCATGTTCAAACTGTCACTCCCGTTGTACATGTCAGACTTATAAATTACATATTATGACATATTGTATTAACATAGCTCATTCGCCCCTGTTGCTGTTGTCTATCTGTTAGTGAGCCGCCGTACAACTTGGTCAATGATAGTTTCAGTTAGCTACTTTAACTCCCACTACTGTTCAAGCCACGGCTGACTCGTAACAGCCATACTGTTGCTATGGAAAGTCCCTAACCATCATATCTTAGCTTAGAAACCTGAACTTCCATAGATAAGCTGCTTGGCGACCTTTTTTCTATGAAATAAAAAAAAAAGGTTTTCAAGATTTTTTAGTCACAACCATACCATACTTGGCTGATCACGTGACTTCTACGGGAAAAAACGCTAAGGCACAAACAGCAACTCACCACGGATGCCTATTGAAATATGCAATCCCATTTAGCTCTTCTTGTCGTGTAATCGGATTTAAATAAAACACTACAGCAATTTGATTTTAATTAATGCAACGAACAGATCACGTATTTGTCATTTCTCGATCTTATTACTGTGTTTTCATAAGAATGCACAATCGTGTTACAGTTTCTGACGAGACAAGTTTAATTTGCACTGTACGGTATACTAAACTGCTGAAAAATCAGTTCACTATCAATTATTAACATGGCCAATTAAATATTCATCCCACCCCGATAACTCGAACCTCCGCTAACTCGAACTGTTTTTGTTTCCCTTCAGAGTTCGAGTTACTGGGGTTCTACTGTATTTAGCTTTTCTTTAGCTTCCACGCAAGTTTTTTAGTAAATAACACAATCTTATAGCTAGTTAGTGTTACGAGTGAGTTGTTTTTAATTTGGATTGACTATTGATTTATTAAGCTTTTGTTTAGCATCTCATTACGTTTTTCATGTCGCGCATATCAGTCGTAAAAATGAATCTTTTTATTTCAAATAATTAAAGTTAACTGCTTTCAACTACATTAGCAACTGGCGGCATTTCACTTGCAATTAGGCAACAGCTAGTTTTGACTATGAGGACTATCGGTAAATCGGTCATTTTTTGGTTTTTCAATGACTTACTCTCTTTTAGAGGAATTATATATGTCATTCGAACTTTGTTGGCGTTTTGTAAAAGGTCTAAAAGCTGTGCTAAAATTATGACTAAGTTAACCTGTGCTCACACATAAAATGCTCCTAAAACCCACAAAGGGGAACATGATATCAAATAAAGTTTTGCAAGGAGAGCAAACCATTATAAGTTTTCAAAGATTTCTGCGCGATACAACCGCTGAACTTGAAAAAGTTGGCGCAACCAGTGAGTGAGTTTTGAAGTTGTATTAAATTCTCAATCAGCCGTTCTACCCCGGCTAATTCGTGTCCAGTAGTATACCGGCTGATTCGTGTCCAGTAGTATAGTATACAGTTTCACAGCCGCTAGTATACGTGTCTTTGAACATAGCCTGCGTAGCAACCGTTTCCGTGTTTGAACAAAACTGTACCGTTTTAACGTTTTCGTCGATGTAAACGTGACTTCCGGCATTCAAAATGTTTCTAAAAATACCTGACCTTTACCTTCAAGCAGTTTTAGTGATCATGAAAATTATCAAAAAATTGCCAAAAAAACCGTCCGTTTTTGAGGTTAAAGTACTTTACATCTCATGAACGTCATGCGCAAAACTTGGTGACATTTGTCATGATTGTGTAGAAAATGCGCTGTTAAATAACTTGTCATCTCGTCAACTACAATGCGTAGTCGATTAGAACTCAAATTTGATTAGTAGCATCAAAACGTAGCCAGCCAAGAAATATTTCATGCGCGCATAATGCGGTAACGTTTGAAAGATAGAAAGCTATTGAGTTTTAAAACTTCCTCATCATAACAAAGTGTTGTCGGTCGATGACTATAGCTCCATATTGTGGTGAATTAGAGAGAACTCCTTTTGCAACAAAATGGTTTTGATTTTGCGTCGCCAAGTCCTTTGGATTGCAACTGTCTGGGGTGAGTAATGTGATGAACAGGCGTGTTGTTTGGAGGTGGTTAGTTGGTTATATTTGGAGGTGGTTACAGTTGCTTATCTCGCAAAGGCGTTGCAGGGCAAGTCGGCACTAAAAATTAGACCGTTACCAAAAAATGTATGGATCTACTGAACATTTCGGGAAAGGAAAACTTGAAAATCATGCAGCGCTTGCAACGGTAAATGTTTCAAAGTATTTTCTAAACAGGAAAAGTGGCAGTAATAGGAAAAAAAGCACCTTACACAATTGACTAGTAACAACAGACTTGATTATGAAAGGATTTCCAGGACGTTTACACAATGTTGAGTGAGATCCGCTTGTTTTGCAGATCAATTTTCTTTTTCTGGAATAGGAAAGTTAAATAGTAATCAAACTAGATACAGTCTCTCTAATTATTTTAAGACAATAACACACCGGCCACTATTTGTCAGATTAATTGTTGGTACGAAATATTACAAATTGCAGCCTTCTATTGGTCTGATTAAGCCACCAGAGTACCCTTTCTCATGGCACAGGTTTCTCACGTCATATTTCCAGGGCCGGATAGGACGTCTTACTTGAGTTACACTCATTTTCCCAACTTTCACCAGAAACATACACCGCGAGTAAACGAAAAGAATATAAATCTTGTCTACCGGTAAATCAACTGTACTTCTAGACAAGAAGATGAGAACACCCCTCAAGGAAAAAAGACATTTTTTCGTTAGTAGAGCGTCGCTGAAAATATAAGTACCCACATCATTACAATTTCGGCTGTTACTACTCATAGCAGAAAAACGAAAGACGGCTTTAAAAATAGAGCAGTGACGAACTTTCCCTTCAAGTTCCTTTCAAAAATGTTTTGAATTCCGGACATATAAACAGCCAAGTACTTAAAGAAGCGTGCGCTCGGACTCAGTATGTTTCGGATTGGTGCGTTCGGTCAATATCGGAAAACAACCTACAAATTAAAGCCAACGTCAAGATTCTATGGTGTTCGACCTCCTGCACTAAACATCATAGCTTTCTTTTATGAGGGAATAAAGGCAAAAATTTAACTTAAAAATAACGTTGACATTGTAATAATAATAATAATAATAATAATAATAGTAATAATAATAATAATCTATACGTCTTGCACTGCTATAATAATAATAATAATAATAGTAATAATAATAATAATAAGAATAACAACAACAATAATAATAATAATAATAATAATAAACATCTTTATTCATCACGAGATAAAAGTACCTATACCTTATGTTGCAATTGAAAGTCTAAAAAGTTAATAAATCCTTGTCAAAGACAGTACAAGTCTACTTACAAAAGACGATTTGAAACGTTCCCTGTTTACTCTTGGATAAAGGCACGTTGTTGTCCTAAGTGTGTAGTTTGTTGTCTTCTTTGTAGCTATGAGGTCTTATTGAGGGAAACTCTGGATGGAAGCATGCATGCATGCATGCACACATATAATCAACTACCATACTCGCTATAATTACTTGTGCTCGTTGCGTTTATACTTGTTAGTTAACTTTAGCGAGTCGTTCTAATCTTTTGCAGTTTTAACTCAATTTTTTGGAAAAGGAACTTGTCAATATCTAGGTAAGTCTTAAGTGCTATACAGAAACTTGTAACCTCTTTATCAGATATTAAAAGATTTTATTTGTTTGATACAGTTATTTGTTTATATCTTTATGAATATATTGAGGACATTAAAATTTAAAGGTCGTCCTAACATCATTCATATTCCCGTTTATTGACTGGCCTCTGCACATTTCAAGGACGAGCGAGAGATTTATTCAACATGTCAGATTGCACGTATTTTGCCATCGAAGGAACCCATGGCAAGTGAAGAGGCTGCAGCTTGTTGGTCAAAGAGGGATGATTTAAATTTGACCGAATCTAACCAGGCCAATGTTTAATCATTGAAAACCAAAAACCGGCTCCAAACGACTTTGTTGAACTACATTCTTTTCAATGTGGGTTTTTTCTTGTGGTTTGAATTTTTGGAAATTATAGTTCTTAACCCTCGGACATACAGGCAAAGTCACATCCCCCCGGCTACAAGGATGGGGCCATGGGGGGCGGGAGGAGGGTTGATGGAGCCCCTCCCCTGGGTTTTTGCAGTGTTTTGATATTTCGGAAAGATTTATTCTTTGATAGAAAGCCTTTAATGTGCTCTACAAGATGAGATTTATATGTTATGGGTTGTGGCGCAGCTGAAGCCTGTACCGTCATCTTGGATTTTACTCAAAGTAGAAATTATCAAAAATCGGCGGAAAATAAAAGTTTTCATGCTAGCCATAAACAATATGTTATAATAAAACATTTTGCTGCTTATTTTTGAACACCTAAAGAAGGTGAAAAACACACGTTTTTACCCGCAAATGGCTTTACCACCTGCTACTTATGACGTCATGTCTCGTAACCATAGCAACTGCTTCTCACCAAACTTATGTCAAAATGTTTCTAAGGAATATGCGCACAGCTACGGAAAACAGCAGGTGCTGATGAAAAATCGTCTTAGAAAAATTCAAGGAAAACTTTATGGGGGGGGGGGTGATATCCACCCCCCTACCCCTGTACGCCCGAGGGTTAAATAGTATATCATGCAACTGAGGTGAATATTAAGTCCATATCTATATTCTGGCCAACGTGACGATGTCGATATGGATCTTAAGATACAGGAACAAGTTACTTTTTTACCTGGATATAAGCACTGTTCATACGAGAGAAAGAAGGAGTTGGTTCTTGTTCTTGATGCGACTTTTAGCCTCCATCGCTACGTGTTCGTGCTAACGACACTTCGCGCCGTGTTATGAATTACACTCTCTCATATAAACAGGCTTTATCTCTACGAATGCTACAATGATGAGCTAGGATATGCTTAGAGTGAGCAAGACGTATTAAGGTTGAATGTCACAGAACTAGTCAAGATAACTTCGTTTTGTAATTTGTTTTGAAAATTAAGAGCACTTATATAATTACACAAAAGAAAAAGAAAAAGAATTTCACAGTATCAAATGTGTATAGTGAAGCCTAGGTCTTGCCATTTTTCGGCTCAGAATTTACAATGCATGTAGTTTATAATTATTCTTGGCAGAAAAGCTGTTTGTTTACGGATCTAATCTCTCACGTGTAATTCATAAGTACCCCCAATACAACTTGTTTTCTCAGTAACAAGGAAACAAGTCAATTTAGAATCTTTCAGCAACACCCCAGGCCGAAATTCTAAGAAAAAAATGAATGGTGAGCCTCAGTCTAAACTGATAAATGTTCGGTAGAAAAGGAGGGTATTGTGATATGAGTCTGTTATTGTCAAGGGTACCCGATTAGAAACTTCAACAGGCTCATACCATTCAACAAATCATTACGGTTTCCCTTGGTAAAATTAGCTCAGTAAGGGGTTTAAGATGCTGACGATAGACCAGGATCAGTAAGCGTATCATTTTCTCGTTTATATTCTACAGATTGCCCTGAAGGTATCACCCAAATCAAAGCTGCGTCTGGTCACATCGCTTATCCTGAATCTTCAAGTAATTATGGCATGAACGAGACGAAATGCTGGAAGATTCAAGTTCCTGAAATTTACAAATCCATCGGGATATATTATCACATGTAAGATGGCTCAAGCCTATTACTTTCGCCCGGGGGGGGGGGGGGGTGGTTACTCCCGTCAAATTGGGATAGGTGTGTGCCGCAGGGGTTCTTAAACCCTGGCCCTATTTAAGAATAAAAAATCGAAAATTGATACCCTTTTTAAGGCCCAAACCCGGAAAAATGACATCCTATTCAAGGGAAACACGACCACTAAAAGTTGTGTGATCAGGTCGTTTTTATTTCTTTTCTGTAACATGGGAAGTTTAGCATCAAACGTAGAATACTATAGTAGGCCTAGTATAATAATACGCCATCAGGCATGGTTTACGTACTGCAATTTTAGTTAATAGAAAAAAGGTAACCTATCTTATGATTCCATCTGGATCACAATTCCAAAAAGGGACAAATTGGTCAAATTGGATAGAATACCCTATTTAACCCACCTCAAAACCATACCCTATTCCGCGGCACATTCCTATATAGCAGTATATATGGGAGTACCCCACCTCCCTCAAGGGTACTTTCGACAGTTCTTTTATACAACGGATGATTTATGTTTGACATATTCTCATGAAAATAAAAATCCCGCTGCAGTAATCCACCAAAGAAATGCTGGATGCTTAACAATAGAGCGCTTAAGAACGCTTAACGGCCTTGTCGATGTGAATACACCGTACACCGTAGCTAGTATCTTTACAGCCTGCGTGACAGGCACCAAAAGGGGAGGGAGAACAGTTGACCTCCCGTAGATGACCACCTGAAATGTCAAACCTCAAATGGTCGTTCGCTGGCGAGAGGTCAGACCACGGGACTGAGTCAAACGTTCGATTTCTTAGGTTAGCTAGTTACATGTCTTTCAACAATCCATGCACAGACTGGCATACACCCCATATAGAGTGTGATATCTCTTTTACAGTATTCTCAAATTGACAGTTCAATGCGCTCGAAACAGGTTTCACAGGTACGTACAGCGCCACTCCACAGAACTTGCACCCGGTGAGACGGGCCCATCAGTGCACAGGGTCCAGAGGAGTTACATTTGTACGCAAGAATTATCCTTCGTACATGTTACCTTGTAAAATACATAACCTCGTCATTTTGATCAATAAATTTGCCCAATGCAACCTTTGTGAATCCAATTTGAACGGCTTTCTTCTCGTTCCATATGCTGTATTTCTCGATCTCGATCTTTGCGCCCGCTCAGTACGCTTTTGTCCGCCATATTCAAATTTGCTATTAACCCATGATTAACCGCAGACCATTCTTCCGCGGTCGCCTAACACGTTGCCCGAAGGGCAACGGCTTTTTTTCGGAAAGCGAAGCTTTCCGAACGAGGCACGAAGTGCCGAGTAAAAATAAGGACTTGTATTACTTAGTGTAAGTCGATCTCAGTGATCCTAAGAGCCCACAGTAATTTGACCTGCGGTAAAAATATAGGTAACGCGAGTGACACAAGTTCGCAGCAAATTATGTCGGTTGTCTTTCGGAAGGAAAACTAAACATTCGGCTCGAACTTCACTCCCACAGTAATTTGACCTGCGGTAAAAATATAGGTAACGCGAGTGACACAAGTTCGCAGCAAATTATGTCGGTTGTCTTTCGGAAGGAAAACTAAACATTCGGCTCGAACTTCACTCCTCTGGACCCTGTGATCAGTGTCTTGAAAGTGGTCGCTCACCACTGAGGGGTTATAAACAACAGAAAGATTCAAACTTTCAGCGCAAACGGTGGCCGCCTACGAGAGGTGGTCTCTTACGAGAGGCTCCAACTACAGTGATTTGATTGAGAGCGTTTTGGAAAAGTGGTCGCTAACCGGAGGTGGCTGCTTACGAGAGGTGGTCCGACAGGGAGGTTTGACTGTAGTCTGGTTTCTGTCAGAAGTCGCAGCACGCGACCACAACACAGCTCAAACACAGCTTCAGTCCACGCCATATTCGTTTTTATATCCCTTCTTTGTTTCGTTTCTTAAGTTCTTCAGGTTTATATTAGAAAGCCTTACAAGGAATACTGTATATCGTAATAAATGGAAATGAAGACCCGGCATTTGATTGTGAAAGCCATCCCTTGACCGTGAGTCGAAAGTTGATTTTGCTGTAAACGACATCATTCCACATTATTTTTTTTTTAAAAATTCTATTTTATCTTATTTAAAATTTTTTTTTTACTGTAATGAGTTCAAAGAAAACGTGTTTTTCTTGATTCTTTCACTGTGCCTGCTGTGTTTGCATTGTTTTTATGAGGCTCTGGAAACAAGTCATAACATCACACTACTTTTCGATTCCTGCTTTTACAAAATAAGCAAAAATGATCACTTTGTGCTTTGAATTAATAGGTACTGTCGCCTGATTTAAAAAAATGTGCTTATGTAAACCTGCATGTGACTCATGTTGGCAAAATTTTTAGATTTCCAAAACTCCCTTTCGGTGTTGCATGCCCATCATTTTCTTTTTCCACTGAGAATTCTCTAGAATAGTAAAATAAGTAAATTGGGGTAGCATTTTAATGTTTGCCGGCAAATTTTTGTCAACTTCATGTGAGCCAGGTGAACCTTACTGGTGTGTTAACAGAATGTTGACTTCCGTTCCCAGGCTTGACATAGAACCATGTGACAAGTGCAGATGCGACAGCCTCACCTTCACCGAAGGGCGGTTGAATATGAGTTATTGTCGCAGGCAAACTTCGTCGTATTTGAAATTCTTGCGTTTGGTGGACGGTGATCCCGACGTAACATTTCCTACTGATAAACTCTACGTACGCTTCTCTTCGGATGATACTGTTAGCTACAGAGGATTCAACTTCACTTTCGTCGCCGGGGCTGACACGTGTAAGTTATGGCTTCAAATCTTCTAACTGTGAGCAATTTTGTTATGACTGATTTTACCCCTCTCTCACAACAGCACTCAAACTTATCTTTAATAAAATCTGATTTTGCAAAACTTGAAAAAGAATCAGAATCGCCATGCAGGGGGACTGTTGACAATTAAGTCACTCAAGTGAATAAATTTTTTAATGCTATTTATTACTTGGAAATAATAAGCCACGGGTTATCACATTTTTGCTGAGCAAGAGAACATGGACTCTAATTGTGCTAAGAAAACAATTAATCTGTTTCCCTTCCTTTGTAGCTATAGATTTGTGGCGGATGTTTTGGAAAAGCGACCTGAATGCGTCCGAGGATGAAACTATCCAGTTCGGTACCCGAAAATTTGGCATCAAGAACTATCCTGCAGATTACGAGGAACAGTGGTACCTAATAGTTCCTCCGGGACGCCAGGTCCAAATTACCTTTGAGGCATTCGAACTGGAACAAAGCGAGAACTGCAAAAACGCTTATGTGGAGATTCGTGAAGCTTACTTCGGGAATGGTCCTTTCCAAGCTGAAATCAAGGCAGAATTCGGGGAATTTCTTGCTGAGCCCATGTGTGGCAGTAACCTGCCGAAACTGATAAGGAGTGCTGGAAACATGGCTTGGGTTAAGTTTCGCAGTGCAAAGAACTCTACCACTACCTACAAGGGATTCAAGGCTTCCTTCAAAGCAGGTGACAATGTGACACAAGCACAACTTATAATTTAGTTTTGTCGGTTCTACTGATGCAAAGATATCATATCTCTGTCCTAAGAGCGTCCCTTTTCATACAATTACAATTAGTTCATGCTTAATTTAGCGCGGGTACTGATCGAGTTATGATGCGCGCGAGATATTTGGAAGGATGAGAGGAGAGTAACAGCTCAAGGTACAGCCGAGAGCAACTCTAACTTATCGAGTGCATGCTCTCCAAACTTCCAAAAGCATCATAACTTGCATTGATATACGCACAACCAAAAGTAAGCATGAATCAATTGTTTTATAAGCGCAGCCAATGAAAATGCACGGCGAAAACCAGCTGATTATGAAGCATGCTCGCGTATAGTGCATCTGATTGCACAAATTTGCTAGCTATGTTACAACACTATTGCCCAATATCAGTGTTTATCAAAATACTTCAGCGAAAAGCAGGGAGTCTCGTAGTGTTCCTAAAACCATTTTTGGTTAGTTATTGGGTTTTGGTGTACGCTCCTTATCATTCTGACCACGTCTTTACAAGGGCTCGTTTGATTCCAAGACCACGTGGAAAACATTTAGTCCGAATTGGACTGTAAGGGTGCTGGAAAGTGAGCGAATGTCCTAATGCGTCAACTTTGAGTTAAGCTGTACGAGCTAAGAATGCATTAGGATTTATGTCATCTTGTTTTTGATCCTTTGTGTTTGTTCTCGATCTCAAACTTTGATTGGTTCAATTACTCTCCAACATCATGTTAGTTCACTATGACACCGTGGTCATGAACATATAAGGAGCTGATCATCAAATAAGGATTCTCTTTATGTTTAAAGGGACACTGTCACCAATATCTAGATAACTTTGAAAAGCAAAAGGACATATTCTAATCAGCGGAAATCCAAAAATACTGGTTGAATTTTGTTTAAAATTATTCTACCAGTTCTTTGAGATTATAATTGAGTGTGTTTTGCTGCGGATTGTTAGGATGGATATGGTTGCAACTTGAAAACATCAGGCTGATGTTTTCAAGTTTTTCCTTTGTTTCGTGGAAAAATCGCCAGTAATTGACTATGGTTTGTTCTTCCTTTGAGAAAATCATATGATTTCCTTTTCTTGACGTTCTAGGAGTATTCTGTGTACGAGAAAAAAAGCATTTTATTCAAATTCCAGCACATTTTGACCCCAAATAGTCAGGTGGCTAAGTGGCCAGATCTATACAGAGCGGACAAAAGCACCAAACGTTGTGTGAATGTAGGTTAAGGCATGCAAGTAAATATTAAGACCGGTGCCCAGTTGGATCTCTTCTGGGTTTGTGGTAATGGAGCTAATAGTTAGCCAAGAAAACCACTGTGCTGGGTACCCTGTGGTTAATAATGGAAACGCTAAAAATTAAGCCCAAATTATCCAGAAAACTGATACACATACTTCGGAAAACACTTAACTGCCTTCTGTAATCATTATCAGCAAAATTGGACACAACCCGTTTCAATAAAGACCATTTTCTTAAGATTTTAGTTTGAGTAATAGCCAGTCTCCACTCGATCATCCAAGATGGCGGCCTCCATGTGTCACTACAAGAACTGTAAGTATTCAGGGAAAAAGCCCATTTCTAACGCAACTTTTGAAACATTTTAATAGTTTAGGTTTTTTATTGTCTTTGTAAACTACCACTGCTTATATTCAGCTGTCTTTGAGCGCTATTTTTTATCAATAATAAGATTTCCCTTCGTAAATTCGTTTTCAGATTCAGATTCGATAATGTGAAAGTAGAACGATGTCTCTAAATTGGGATCTTTGTATTAACTGCCAAGACAATACTCGTGAGCCCCTAAGATGTGTCGTGAACGCCCACTCATTCGACAGCAGTATTTACAACACCTTTCTTACCAATGTAGCTCACTTTAAAGATCTGAATTCGCTGCCAGTGGAACTGAAGTTCAGTATTGATACTACAACAACTGAAGATCTCCTAAGCAATAACGCAAAATGGCATCAGTCCTGCCACTTAAAATTCAGTCTATCAAAGCTGAAAAAAGTACAAAAGAGAAAAAACCAACATCTGATGACAGTGACAGCCTATCTAAATCCAGTAAACGCCGTAAAGAGACAGGGAGTGACGAAAAGTGTGTATTTTGTAATGAAAAAGTTGGTGTGCTTCATAGCTTCTCAACAATTGAGGCGGACAGGATCTTTGTCGAATTGTAACTGATTTGCAGGACTTCGAACTGCTAGCAAAAAATTTCTGGTGGAGATTTAATCGCCATCGAAGCTAAGTATCATATGAAATGCTTGACCAATTTGAGAAACAAGCACAGGTCCTTCCAAAGAAAAATGAAAAGTGCCGAATTGTTGGATGCTGAAGAAGAAGAGAGATTTAATGAAGCAAGGGCATTTGTAGAACTAGTTGAATACATTGAGGACTCTGTGGAAAATGGAACCCTGTTTTTTCTACTTCCAGAGCTACACTCGCTGTTTAAAAATCGTGTTAGTGACCTAGGATACCCCAAATCAGTTAATCGACTTAAGCTTAAGAATAAAATTTTGGATCACTTCCAGGAGAGCGCACGAACAAGACGATGGAAAGCAAACTGTGTTAATTTTCAGAAATGGGTTACAGAACATTGTAAAGGAAGCTTTACAAGAGCGCGACTTCTCCGATGATACTGCTGTTTTAGCAAAAGCTGCAAAGATTGTAAGAAGAGATATGTTCTCCCACAAAGGCTTCTCGTTCTCTGGTACTTTTCCTCTCGGATGCCAGGAGATTTCTTTGCCTACAAGCTTGAAGTCCCTTATTTCAATGATAATGAATGGTCTGAATGTAAAGGATCAAGAAAATAAGGAGTCCCAGGCATGCCTTACAGTTTGCCAAACGGTGCTGTTTAATGCCAAGAAACGATCATCCAGCTCTTTGCAGCATTCTTTGCATTTCAACACGTTGAGAGGGCTATTCTTCAGGCAGGCATCTGGGCAACAAGTGATGTGAGCAACCAGGATATTCCTTCTCCAGATCGATTTGGGTGGCAGAAGATTGAGGATACGTGGAAACCAGTTTGGATGACCATTCCAGAGGTCTCAAAGGCTTGTCAAGAGCTGATCAAGTGTTCATGCAAGCAAGAATGCACCCGATGTAAATGTGTCAAGTATGGCTTGGAGTGCACACCGCTTTGCAAATGCAAATGTAATGCCAGTAGTGATGTTCAATAAGTCAAAACCTACATGAAATATGACCTATTTAGGCTTCCGGTGATATAAACCTTATATATCACCAAATTTCAAGAGGCGACGTGCTACAGAACTTTTTGTATAACTGTAAGTCTTGGGTTCTGATTATTTTGGTGTTCAACTTAGTGCACATTAATTAGGAACAGTTTATGAACTTTAACATCAAGTGTAGGTATGTTCCAGAAATAAACTTTTTTTTCCTTCAGGAAATAGTTCTAGCATGACCAGTACTTGAAGTTTACGTAGGGTAAACATGTTGAATATTTTCATTTGCTAGAATTAGAGTTGTTAAATATCCAGACAGTGAAAAAAGAAGAGCTTGCTAACATGCTAAAAAAACGTATTGCTTAAGCCTAAGGTAACTCGGTGATTAGAAAACGGCTCCTGACCAGGCTTGCAAAGCATCATGGGAATTACTTTTTATTATAAATAAAGATTAAATGTGGCTTCAAAGCTGTTTGACTTATTTTTATTAAATTTAAGTAGTTTTGGTAAGGTTTCATTGATTCTTTTGCCAAAAAACGCATTTTTCCATTTCGGCTTGGTAACCAGGCAATATCAATTTTGGTTATTTTTAATTTCCATTACGTGCCTGCAAAGGAAAAGAGATTCTGACGGGCACCGGTCCTAAAATTGTTAAGTACACTCTAAGGTAGCTCTGTGCTACATTTGGTGCTTTTGTCCGCTCTGTATAGATCCGGTCAATTATTTAACAATTATCCTGCGAAATCGCGCGGAATATCACCTGATACTTAGCCGACGAGGCCGTAGGCCGAGTTGGCTAAATCAGGGGATATTCCGCAAGATTGAGCAGGATAATTGTTTTATTATTCAACAAATTCCCATCGACTACCATTTTCAGAACGAGAAAAACTACGGCTCTATGATAAAAACGCTAAAAGCTAGCAACACATAAAGCTTAATAAAAATCAAAACAGAACTTCAAGAAATCAAAGTTTACTACCGTTCACTTAAAAAGACTTAAGCTTATTTACAAACTCATGTCTGGAAATGACAAGACAAAGGAAAAAAATATTGCTACCTTACCGAGAATAAGTCCTCTTCCTGTGAATTAAAATCTTTTCAACTTTAGTCTTTACAACTTTCCGTGAGCAAGTGTGCTGCTTCGTTCGCAATAGCATTTTCTTGGTTGAGTTCTCACTATGAAAATTCCAAGTCAACCTCTGGATATCTTTGTGAGCTGAAGCAAATACTTGTTGACATTTTGAGAGTATTTAATCGTGGAAAGTTTCTTCCAGAGAGTTAAAATTTACGGAGAACACTGCTAAAACTGCCTCGCTTTTCAACATGGCCGCCAAACAAGCAATGAAAGAAAATGTGCAGTGCACTTCCAAATATGGTCATTTACGTATATCGCAGGATATCTGTCATGTAGGATGACAGATATTGAGGGCTTCCTCACCATATATGGGCATAGTGACAATTTGTTGAATAATAATTGCAGTTAGCCACCTGACTAAAAACGTAAAAATCCCCGTGACAGTGTCCCTTTAAACAAATTCTCCCAACTAGTTCCCAACCAAATATATGGAGACCAGTTTAGGCCTCAAGCAGTCTCTTTTTCCACTCAGGGACAGAGACCAGCAGCGAGTCATCATGCGCGTCATGTTTCCCCGCCTCAGGCGTTGTTCGCGCTCGCTGGCAATTTTCACGCTCGCCCGCGTGTTCTTTTCGCTCGGCTATCCCCAAAGGAAAGAAGAGACTGCTAGTAGTCTACACTACTAATGAGTTCAAATAATAATGCTGCGACGTAAAGCGTTAACGGGAACAGTTAACTCAGCTACAACTGAACTGGCTCACTGTAAGTTAGCCTGTTCCAGGCCCCCCATACATTAATCGTACCGCCCCTTCTCCTCGAATAATCATCTCTTTTAAAGAGGAAAAGTTAGCCAGTGTTTGTTAGTAACTGTTGTCTACTTTGCGTTTTTTAGTAGGTCAATCGATCAGTGTGTCGGCATCGACCACCGCCATCGTGTCGCCGAGTGTCTTGGTCTCCACCTCAACCAGCTTCCCCGTCACTGCCTCGACCTCCACCTCGCCTAGCGTCTCGAACAGTGCGTCAACATCGACTTTTACCAGCTTGCCACCAATAGTTTGTACCTTCATCCCACCGAGCGTCTCGAACAGTGCGTCAACATCGACCTCTGCCAGCGTGTCACCAAGTGTTTCGGCCTCCACCTCATCTGGCGTCTCTGCCAGTGTCTCGGCCTCCACTTCATCTAGCCTCTCCGCCACTGTCTCGGCCTCCACCCCGCCGAGCGTCTCGAACAGTGCGTCAGCATCGACCTCTGCCAGCGTGCCACCAAGTGTTTCGGCCTCCACCTCAACCAGCGTCTCCACCAGTGTCTCGGCCTCCACTTCATCTAGCGTCTCCGCTACTGTCTCGGCCTCCACCCCGCCGAGCGTCTCGAACAGTGCGTCAGCAGCATCGACCTCTACCAGCGTACCACCAAGTGTTTCGGCCTCCACCTCAGCCAACGTCTCCACCAGTGTCTCGGCCTCCACCTCGCTAAGGGTCTCGAACAGTGCGTCCTCAGCGACCTCTACCAGGGTGTCACCAAGCGTTTTAGCTTATAACTCAACCAGCGTCCCTGCCAGTGTCTCGGCCTCCATCTCGCTGAGCGTCTCGATCAGTGTACCGTCATCGACCTCTGGCAGCGTATCACCAGGTACCTCGGCCTCCACCAGCGTCTCAGCCAGTGTCAGCCCATGGACGCTACTGTTTATGTCAGCTCTGCTCATGACGACATCAAATAACCGTCCATTGTAAAACTTATGACAAGTGCTTTTTCTTCAATAGGCCACGTCAATAGTCGCGTCAAATATTTGTCAAGCCCCCAAAAAACGTTGCTTATTTTTTAAGCGTTCCGTCTAAAAAACAACCAGTATATTAATTTTCCCTGAAATGTTAGATTTCTTTCATTTTGTGTGCAAACGTTAAACATTATAAGCAATGTAAAAAAATCACAATTGCTTGGATTGATGCTCGTTGCCCTCTGGGCAACGAGCTCGTTCTTCTGATAACTGATTTTAAGAGCAAATTCGAGATACCACAAAACAACGCATGTTTAACGAAATGAGCTTGTGTTTACTTCACAGCTCCCACTACTCGCATTTGTTGTTCTGCATTTCAACCTAACTTGTCCTGTTGAGTGTGAACTTAGTTATGATTTTTTTCGTACACACATCAAGAGGCACTACGAGCGCCATTAACAAGTTGCCTCAATCAAAATTACGATTTTTTAAAAGTGGGACCTGACCTACAGCTCATTCATAACTCACTTGTTAGGCCAAGGACTAGTCCACAAATAACTGTAAAAATTATTAGAATTATATGAAGATCATCGCAGTAAACGTGTTTCAACTTAAGCAGTTGAAAAGAAGAAACCTGAAAAAATTCAGGCTTGAACAGGAATCGAACCCATGACCTCTGCGATACCGGTGCAGCTTGCGTGTCGGCACGCATTATTTGGTAATAGAAAAACCTGGATAGAAGTGACAAAAAATCACAAAATTCCAAAATTAATCGATCCTTACTAGGGTATAATTCAAATACATAAGTATTCTTTATAAATTACAAAAATAGCCCTAATTAAACCCAAGGTACTTGAAAGAAAACGACTACCAAATAGTTAGCCCAAACAATTGGATAAAGTCTGACTGAAATATTCCTATCTTATGGAACTCCAAACCAACTAAGAACATTTGGCAACAGTTTGTTGCCATGCAGCACTGAACCATGGATTTTCTGGCGTAAGCCTGCGAGCAGACTTAGTTGTGTGTTATTCGCGGGAGTATCTTGGCGGCAGAGCCGCAATTTGTGAGCAGGTGAGAAGAATGGGGCGAGGAAAAGTGGTGCTCACTTTTCCTCGCCCCATTCTTCTCGCCTGAGGGCGAAGCTCGCAGGCTCGCCAATGGCGGCTCCGCTGCCAAGAAACTCGCGCGAATATAAACACATAAGTGATCCTGCTCGCAGGCTATGCTGGCGTGGGCTGTAGAAACTGTACTGAAATTATGACTTAGTAAACCTTTACTGGTAGAACACTAAGAGGGAGATATCAAGTAAAGTTTTGCAAGGAGCGCAAGCCACAATGAGTTTTACTACTACGTGGCCAAAGACATCTATTACAGTAGTTTCACAACACTAGCGTACTGTCTTTGAACAAAACTAGGGCCAGACTCCCAAAAGTACCGATCACTTTTCCCAAAAGTCCCGATCCCGGAAAGCTATTTTATGAGCGCAAGGTTAATACCTTAAAGCTTCAAATTTTATTGGTTTTGTAAAGCTAAGCAGTGAAATTGTAATTTGACAAAATTAGCTTTAGATTTTGATAAGCTACCGGGACTCCCGAGAAACGGTCCCCTGGACCATTGTGCTTAGGTGTTCGTTCATGTAAATGTGACTTGTACCTATTGAAAGTGTTACTAAAAATAGCTGCCTGTTCAAATATTGCCAAGAAAACGTCAGGATATTTTCGAAGTTAAATTACTTCACACGTCATAAATGCCATGCGGAAAGATTTTGTAGAAAATTCCTTTGAAAATATTCGCCAACTCATCAATCACAGTGCGTAGTGGACTTAACTCAAATCTGATTGGTCGCAGCAAAGTAGTCAGCCATGAAATATTTCATGCGCGCATGATGTGGTAACGCGTACGGTTGAAAGATTGAAATAACTAAGTCATGAATCTGCCTTGTCATTACAAAGTGTTTTCGTTCAGCCACTGTAGCTGCATACCGTGGTGAATTAGAGAGAACTCCTTTTTTAACCGAATGGCTTTGACTTTGGGTCACCAAGCTTTTTGGATTGCTACTATCTGTGGTAAGTAATATGCTGAAAAGGTGTGTTGTTTGGAGGTGGTGTTTTGCTTGTCTCGCAAAGGCGTTGTAAGGCAAGTCGGCAAGAAACACTACTAGACAGCTCCCCCCAAAAAATGGATCCATTGATGCTACAAGGAAAGGGAAACTTAACAATCAGTGCTTACAAATTGGAATCGCTGAAATGTTTCAAACTGTAGTTTCTAAATATGGAGCCTGGAGGTAATGAGGAGCAAATGCACCTAACGTATTCGACTAGCCAAACAACCGGAAGTGATCGTCAAACGGTTTCCTGAACGTTTACTTAACGTTCAGTGAGATTTGATAGGCGCTGGAATATACTGAAAACCTGAGCCTAGCCATTTAAAATTTTTCTTGTATCGAAGACAGTTTGTTCAATTGGATGAATCAATTTAAGTCCTTGAACTTGAAACCTGGCGGTCTCTGAAATATTATAAGCCAATGGCATACTGTTGACTTTTACGCCAGGCTAATGTTTGGCAAGAAATGATTACACGTTAAACGTGGGTCTGACGAGGCCACCAATATTAATAATACCTCTTTTTCCACGGCGGCCCTCCTTTCACTCTGCCTTGGCTGCAAAAAAACTCGGCGCAAAACGTAGGGTTTAATTTGTGAAATCAGTTCTGAGCTATCTGAAACTTTGAGATACCGTGACGAAAGAAATTTACCGTTGTCCTTGCTTTTTCTTCAAGTTTTTGTCCGCCATTTTGCATTGTTGCTTAGGTAAAGCTGCCGCTCGTCAATCGTATTTTGAAGGAATGGCTCTATTATATTATACTGAAACCACTGGAGGCTGTAGAACGATCTATTCCACTCATTTTACGAGGTTTGGCGTAAACATACACTATCCTGAGTAAACCAGAAAAATATATTTATTTAGCTCTAACGGCAAATGAAGAGCACAGTAGCTTCTAGACAAGAAGAGGAGAATTTCAAGGCCGTTTCCATTTTGCTTTTATTTCGCCACCATAATTGCTGAGTAAACAGCTCTCTTTTTCTGCACGTTTTTTTGTTCTAGAAAAAAAATTATCATTTAAAGGAAGACGTTTTTTCCACCCTTGATATTAATGAGTTTGAGAATATTTTATTAACGTTCCAGGCAAAAGGACATTTTTTCGCTAGTAGATCGTCTTTAGAAAAATAACATCCACATCAAATATATTGAGTTTTGACTTAAGCTATTACTACATATAGCAGAAATACTAATGTTGACTTTGAAAACCAATATTGAACGGCACGAACCTCCCATTCAACTTCCTTTCAAACTGTTTTCAATTCCGGACATATAAACAACCCGCAGCACTTGAACAAGCGTGCACTCCGGCTCAACTCATTTTGAATCGGTGTGCTCCGTCAACATTGGAAAAACAGCAAACAGCCCCAAAGAATAAAAATCTTTGGTGTTGGCCCTTCTGAGTAAAGCAATATGGCTTTCTTTTATTATGCAAAAAAGGGAAAAAAAATTCTTAAAAATAGTGTATGCACTCATGCATGCTTGTATACAAATACTTAAAACTATACTCACTATTTCCATTTAGCAACAAATTAGTTATACTCATTGATTCTTGTTAGTTTAACTTTAGTGTCGTTGTAATTTTTTGCAGTTTTAACTCAATTTTTTGGAAAGGGAACTTGTCAAGACCTCGGTAAGTCTTGAGTAGTGCGAAAAAAAACTTGTTACTTCCATAATTAACAGCTAGTACAAATGCAAGGTGGTTATCTGTGTGATATTATTTGTTAAGAGCTACATGAATATATTAAGGGAATTAAAAGGTCGTACTGACATCATTCTTATTCCCGTTTATTGACTGGTCTCAATATATTTCAAGTACAAGCAAGAGTTTCATTAACTTGTCAGATATCATGTATTTGCCCTTCGAAGGACCGCAATCGAAGAGGCAGATTCTTGGCCAAAAAGAGATGATTTGTATTTGACCGAAACTGACCGGCCAATTATTTTTAATCATTGGAAACCAAAAAACGGCTAGAGACGTTGTTAAACGATGTTCTTTTCAATTTTAAAATTGGCTAATTGTTCGATTTTAGCTCAAATTTCGATGTGGTTTTCTTTCCGTTGTGGTTTGATTTTTGACAAAATATAGTTAAATAGTATATCATGCAAAATGAATATTGGATTCATATTTAATTTTGGCCAAAGTGCATGTGACAATGTTGATCGTAAGATACAGGAAAGAGATTTTTTTACCTGGCTTGAATCGTTTACAGTGTGATGGATAGAAGCACTGTTCATACCAGAGAAAGAAGAAGACGGTTCTGATCTAAGAATGGGGACTTTTTGCCTCACTAAGTACTCATGTTAATTAATGACATTTCGCACCCTTTTGCGAATTACAGTCTTTCGTGCAAACGGGCCATGTGTCTAGGAATGCTCCAATGAGAAGCCAAACTTATTAGATGAGGATATTCATAGAGCGAGGTCAAGACGTACCTAGGTTTAATGTCACATGAACAGAATTGTAATGCACTTACACAGTATAACTTAAATTACATAACCAGGTAACAGATACTCTCTTCGAATTTGAGAGTAACCTGAATATGTTGCCATTTTGACTCAGAATTTACAATGCATGTAGTTAGATCGGGGATCAAAGCTGTTTGTTTAGAGACCCCATCTCTCACACTTTCTCAGTTACAAGAAAACAAGCTAAAGACCCTTTTAGGAACACTCCAGAAAGCCTGCGTAGCAAGCGTTTCGGTAAGGCTTTCCGCACGCTCGATGCACTTTTCGCTTTTTTGGCCGCGGGAAAATTGGGGCGGGCGCAAAAAAGTGCGTGGAGGGGGAGGGGAAAGGAGAGACTTCTCTCCCTTCCCCTCCCCCGTCACGCACTTTTTTGCGCTCGCCCCAATTTTCGCGCGGCTAAAAAACAAAAAATGCCTCGAACGTGCGGAAAACCTTACGGAAACGCTTGCTACGCAGGCTACACTCCAGAGGCCCCATTGGGGGGGGGGGGGTGTTCTGCGTATCCCGTATTCCTTTAACTTTTCCTTGAAATATTCCATATCTCCTTAATTGTGCAATCTCGTATCCCTAAACTTCGCTTTGAATATCTCCATACTTCTTTTTCAAATATCCAGTATCCCTATGATTTTTTCCTTCCATATCCAGTATCCATATTTTTTCCCACAAATATTGCGTATCCCCATAGACCCTAATGGGGCCTTAAATTGTCCAAGCCGAAATCCTCAAAAACACTTTGAATCATGAGCCTCAGTACAAACCGATTAAACGCTCAGTATAAAAAGAGTGTATTGTGATGTGAGTCTGTATTATTTTTGAAGGGAAGCCGATAAGTAGTAGAGATCTTTAATGTGGGCTCAAAAAGGCTCACACAACTGAACAAAGCATTCTGGCTTCCCTTGGACTGATCAATACGTTCCTCGTTTTTTCATTTAAATTCTACAGATTGCCCTGAAGGTATCGCCCAAATCACAGCTGCGTCTGGTCAAATCGCTTATCCTGAATCTTCAAGTAATTATGGCGTGAACGAAACAAAATGCTGGAAGATTCAAATTCCTGAAATTTACGAACGCATCGGGATATATTACCACACGTAAGATGATTATACTGTCGTTCTTTTGATTTGTTAACTTGATTCCAAAGTAAAAATTACACGGTGAACCACCCATCGACAACCTGAACTGAAAAGAGATGCTCTTTGGCTGAACTCGTTTGCAGAAGCTAGTTCTTTTTTTGTGATACTTTTCACTGCATATTTAACAATTTCACCGAAGTGGAGGTGAATAATTGTTTCAGTATGCACCAAACCAGTGGATAGTCAGCACCAAATAGTTCCTATTTTTCTCCAAAACAACGCTGGGAGGTGAACTGAACGGGATTCGCACTGATGACCTCTGTTACACCGGTGCAGTGCTCTAACTAGCTGAGCAATCAAGCCAACTGGGAGGTGATGATTTGGTGGTTTAAACGGAAATAAAAAGTTGACATTTTCTGTCAACGTGTCATCACTGTTTAAGTCGGATGAGCTAACGGCGCATTTGACAGATTTTGTTTTTGTTCCCAGGCTTGACATAGAATCATGTGACGACTGCGAATGCGACAGCCTCACATTCACTTACAACTATACTGACTGGTTCACGGGCCTCCCAAAGTGGTATAATAGGAGTGTATGCAGTAGAACAACCTCACCGTACTTGAAATTCTTGCGCATGATAGACGGTCCTCACAAAACGTTCCCTGGAAATGTGCTCTACGTACGGTTCGCTTCAACTTCACTTTCATCGCCGGGACTCGTTCGTGTAAGTTACTGGCTTCAAATTATGCTCTTAGTGAGGGCGACTTTGTAATGACTGTTACAAAAACAATCAAAATTAAATAAAAATTGAAAACATTAATTTAATGAAATCTAATTTTTCAAAACTGCCATCAAATTACTATGCGGGAGCTTCTGTGTTCTTCGTCGCGGAACACATGTGAGTGAAATTTTCATTATTACTTGTCAATTGGAAGTAACAAGCCAGGTTATCTCATTTTTCTTAAGAAAATAACGACTCTATATCGTTTCCTTTGTAGCTAGGTCAAGAAACTACCTGAATGCATCTGACGATGATACAATTGACTTTGCCACCCGAAAATTTGGCGTGAAGAACTATCCTGCAGGTTACGAGGAACAGTGGTATTTAATAGTCCCTGCTGGACGCAAGATCCAAATTACCTTCAGGGCATTCGAACTGGAACAAAGCGATAACTGCAAAAACGCTTATGTGGAGATTCGCGAAGCCTACTTTGACGATGGCCCATTCGATGACGATATCAAGGCAGATTATGGGCTAATCCTTGCAGAGCCCATGTGTGGCAGTAACTTACCGAAACCAATAAGGAGTGCTGGGAACATGGCTTGGGTGAAGTTTAGCAGCGCTAAGAACTCTGCCACTGCCTTCAAGGGATTCAAGGCTTCCTTCAAAGCAGGTATGCAACACAGACGTCCCTTTTTCATAGTTAGTCATATTTGCCCTAAGAGAGTCACCTTAAGCAAAATTAAACTATTTGCCCAATGTTGGTTTAGCACAGACATTCAGCAAAGTGCTGGATGTCTCGTGGTGTTGCTGAAACCATTTTTGTTAGCTATTGGGTTTTAGTGTGCGTTTCGTTAAACAATATCATTATTTCTATATCATTGTTGATATATGAGCTCTAGACGGCCATGACCACACGAACGTAAGATTAGCAACGACTTTTTTTTAGTGTAACTCAGGGTCGATTTTTTATCGGTATTTTACACGGGACAATTTTTATAGCACAATGTGCACGCGAAATCTGTAGGCACAGACGTGTTATGCGGGACGATGTTTAGCGCAATGGGGCAGCGAATAGGGTCCTGGGAAGGCGTTGCGCAAAATAAAATTGACGACAGATATGTTACAAGAAAAAACTTGAGCAAAACTCATGACTGTTAGCGTTGACACTTTTGAAGCTGGTACATTAACTTGCAACACAAAAGTGCGCAGAAAATCGTCCGCGCACATCATGTTACAAATTGTTGCGCTAACAATCGTCGTTGCGAATCGTCCTGGCCAGGAGCCACTCGTGGACACTGGCTTTGAGGGGGAGTTTAACTAATCCGTGTACAAGTAGGAAATGTCAACTGCGAGAGGCAGCCGTACGAGTTGAAAATACATGGGGATCTGTGTCATCTTTTTTCCATGCTATGTTTTTGTTTTCGATTTCAATTGGTATTGGTTTAACCCTTTTAGCTCCATTCAAATCAAGAAAAAATTTCCCCTCTTCATATAAGTTCATTATGACACATTTAGGTCATGAAAACGTAGGACCTAATCATCAGATATAAATTGTCTTCATGTTCAAACAGTTTCCCAACTAGTACCCAACCAAATGTCTTGAGATCAGTTGTGAAAATTTGTATTCTGATGCTGTAAGTCTATGATAAAACACTTTAGAAAAAGTGTAACAAATTGAGACGTGAACCTGAGGTTAAAACGTTTGTTGTTTAACCGTCCAGGCAGGTTTTCAACCTCGTTCCCAGGAGTCTCTTCTTTCCGTCCCCTAGGGCGACGTGTCGTCCATTTCTGTTTGTAGTCAAATACTCGATGATACACAAATCGGCCTCCCACTCAATTCTTATGATTACATTGACCAAACTGGTCTATCGTACTCGTTCCTCGATAAATAGCCGTCCTTCGATTAGTAGCCCCATACCCTACTAGAGTATTTATCCCCCTTCATTTAAAAAAAAAATCAATTAACTGCCTCCACCGAAAAATGGCTCCCTTCACCTCCTTCGTCTCCCGTCTTCTCTGTCAAGTTAAAATTTACACCATGGATAGGAAGCAAGCTTTGATTTAATCGTTACAACAGACTGACTGACTCTGATGTGGCGATTATTGACGTTGAAAATGAACTTAAGAAACCAACTTGCATGCGATCATTTAGCTAGAAACTGTAGAAAGCCCATTTTCAGTTAGTTGTTGTAATTATTTTATGGTTAAACTTTTTAGTGAGCAATTTTTGAAATAATCACCCCCCATCAAATAACTGAGTCGCCCCTCCTTCTGGAACAATCATCTCCTTTGAAGCGAAAAAATTAACCTTTGTTTATTAGTAACTTTTGTCTACGTTACGTTTCTTAGTAAGAGAATCAACCAATATGTCGGCATGGACCTCTGCAACCGTGTCACCCAGTGTCTTGGTCTCCACCTCAACCAGCGTCCCCGCCAGTGTCTCGACCTCCACCTCTCCGAGAGTCTCGACCAGTGTGTCAAAATTGACCTCTGCCAGCTTGTCACCAATAGTTTCGGCCTCCATCTCACTGAGCGTCTCGACCAGTGCGTCAAAATCGACCTCTGCCAGCTTGTCACCAATAGTTTCGGCCTCCATCTCACCGAGCGTCTCGGCCAGTGTGTCAAAATCGACCTCTGCCAGCTTGTCACCAATAGTTTCGGCCTCCATCTCACTGAGCGTCTCGACCAGTGCGTCAAAATCGACCTCTGCCAGCTTGTCACCAATAGTTTCGCCCTCCATCTCACCGAGCGTCTCGACCAGTGTGTCAAAATCGACCTCTGCCAGTTTATCACCAAGAGTTTCGACCTCCATCTCACCGAGCGTCTCGGCCAGTGCGTCAAAATCGACCTCTGCCAGCTTGGCACCAAGAGTTTCGCCCTCCATCTCACCGAGCTTCTTGACCAGTGTGTCAAAATTGACCTCTGCCAGCTTGTCACCAATAGTTTCGGCCTCCATCTCACTGAGCGTCTCGACCAGTGCGTCAAAATCGACCTCTGCCAGCTTGTCACCAATAGTTTCGGCCTCCATCTCACCGAGCGTCTCGGCCAGTGCGTCAAAATCGACCTCTGCCAGCTTGGCACCAAGAGTTTCGCCCTCCATCTCACCGAGCTTCTTGACCAGTGTGTCAAAATCGACCTCTGCCAGCTTGTCACCAATAGTTTCGCCCTCCATCTCACCGAGCGTCTCGACCAGTGTGTCAAAATCGACCTCTGCCAGTTTGTCACCAAGAGTTTCGCCCTCCATCTCACCGAGTGTCTCGACCAGTGTGTCAAAATCGAACTCTGCCAGTTTGTCACCAAGAGTTTCGCCCTCCATCTCACCGAGTGTCTCGACCAGTGCATCAAAATTGACCTCTGCCAGCTTGTCACCAATAGTTTCGCCCTCCACCTTAACCAGCGTCTCCACCAGTGTCTCGACCTCCACTTTGCCGAGCGCCTCGAATAGTGCGTCGACATCGACTTCTGCCAGTGTGTCACCAAGTGTCTTGGCCTCCACTTCAACCAGCGTCTCTGCCCGTGTCTCTTTCTCTACCTTGCCGAGCGTCTCTAACATTGTGTCGAAATCGTATTCTACCAGCGTGTCCCCAAGGTTTTCGGCCCCCACCTCAATCAGCGTTTTGACCAGCTCCATCTCGTCGAACGTCTCGATCGGTGCGTCGACCTCTTACAGCGTATCACCAAGTGTCTCGGCCTCCACAAACATCTCAGCTAGTGTCAGCGTATGGACGCTTCTGTTCATGTCAGCTCTGCTCATGATCACATCAAATAACCGTCTGTTGTAAAACACCGTGCGAATGAAATTCGACGCGACTGCAATGCGAAGATAAACACGATCCAACATGAACGATAAAGGTCGCAATTCGTGAGTTCGATAGTTCAAGATAGCGTCATGTAAAATCTTACGCATTTAGCTTTTTTCAGACTTAAAATCGTTTTCAGCGAGCGTTTCTATGAGTCACAGTTATAATTACTCTAAATTCACTGAAGTAACTGTTACTTTTTACTGACAGTAAAAGTTTGTGCATATTTGTGCATGCCGGACTGGTAATTACACATTTAAAAGCAGATACCAGTTTATAATCCGGAAATTAAAAGCGGATACTAATATGTATTAGAAAATCGCACAAAAAAAATCATTTGAGTAGTTCTGAAACGTTCACCTAATTGTACGTAACTGAACGCTTTAAACAGGTTATTTAGATGACCAAGTGAAATGCCGGTGCCAGAAGCCCATCACTCGGGGCCTCCATCTCCCATATAAACCCGGTGACTGAGTCAACCTTTGCACATATCTTTTTATTTTTAGAACGCTGCTGGGCTCTTGGATTCCCGCGTTCGCTTTAGAATACCCAATCAGAACTATGCCATTGTTATAAATCGCAAGCCAGTGAAATCCAGCAGTCTCAGCTGACATCAATAAAGAAATTATTATCACAGTACTGGCTGAATGGGTGGATTATTCATTGAGTGAGGAAAACTGGCCAAATCGGGTGAAATGTTTTAACAAATTAAAAACAATTTATCATCGGGTGCAGCTAGTCGTACTCCGGAAGTGACAAATTTCAGGAGAGGAAAATTTGAAACTAAAACAAGCAAAGTGTTTAACCTTTTGCCTCGCCTGTGCCAGGCTCTAGGTCAGTGGAGACGAGCGAAAAAGCAGCCGTCTCTCCCCAGCTCCCACGCCGTGTTTTCTCCATCCACTATTCAGTCCGACTATCTTGGAGCCTGGCACAGGCTACCTTTTGCCATTTTCAGGGCACATATAAATCTTTTCAGTAGCACTCTGTCAGTATATGCTCCTGCCGGTGATGATCACGACGGACAAATTGTTTTAGCAACGATAGTAAAATTTGAAGAGGAGATTCTAAAAAAAATAAGGAGAAAATGCGTAATATACATAGGGGTGCAGGAATAAGATCACATTTATGAAATAAAGCAATGATCTGTCATCTATTTTTACTACCCTTTAGAAAAGCCAACAAACTTCTCTTCATCAAGTTCATGGGGAGCCTAAAGAATATTGGCCAATTAATTTTGATAAAAATTCTTGTTATAGTGCACAGCAATTATGGGATGCCGGAAATGGTTTCCAACTGGAAAAATTAAAGTTGCGACGATGTTTTCAAGTTCTTATCTTCTCGGCTTTTTCCTTCTTTTAAAATCCACTTGATTATCATCCCCTTGGTGGCCAAGATGTAATTAATGTAAGAGCAAGCTACTTAACCGTAAAACCAAGGAAAACTCCGGGGAGGGGGCACTCGCATCTGAAAGTGACGGCGATGCTCGTCGTCTCGCTTAGGGGTGTAATTTGCAGATTTTTGTCTCACTTAGGGTGCTCAGGACGAAAAGCCAATATTTTTACCCTTACCGACGTATCGCTTAGGGTAGACTATAAACGAAAACTAAAGATTTAGGATAATGCTTTTAAAATCTCAATATAGAAGACAGCATTCGATGTCAACATCTTTAGCACAATGAAAATCACTCAGTAGCTCTTATTTGGTTGTCTGTTTAAGCACGGTTTCCTTCCGGGGTCAAATAAAGCCTGAGCCACGCCCAGATTGGTCTCATTTCGAGGTTTAATTCTAATTTGCCGGCGAGCATCCCCGTCCCTTTTACATATGGGAGTCCCCCGGGGGGAGGCAACTTAACTCCATGATATTGCCCCCAAAAGGCTGTTTGTACTGAATAAAATCTAACCTACCTTTATACGAAAAGGACACCTCCTTATTACGAAATTTTCACTTTGTCCCAGAACTCCCTTGAAGAAAAAAAACACTTCTATTGTTCGAGAAAAATGTTTAAGGCACCCATCTCGTCAGGAACTACTGGCGTTCGAACTCAGCCAAATACTCTTTTAAAATACGATAAGTGATCACGTTAACCATGCAAGTATTGTGTTTGAAATCTCATTGCGCTAATTTTTCAATTATTGTACTGAAGGTCTTCTTTCGTGTGTTGTAACCCTAACACCGAGAACTAGTGTACACGATCCCTTGGTAGTAGTAATCACAAGACGGTAGCCTGAAAAACTTATACTGGCGGACCATTTGATAACGCGTTAGTCGTGTCCGCGTAAATGTAATTTCTGACGGTTGAGTGACCTGGGAACGAACTAGTCAGAAATTAATATTCCGGACGGCACGATTGAGAGGCTCGGGACTTGTCAAGTGACCCTCTAACTACTTTAGCTTTTAGCGGGAGATATTTTGTCACTCTACGTCAGTCAGTCTTCTCCTGTTGAGTTCCTTTTTTCTTTCTAGTTTTATTCTTGGAAGGGTGTTTTAGGAGTACCTCTTCCTCGAGGTCTAGTGCCACTGCATTAGATGGGGAATACTTTTCCACATTTTTTTGGCCACGAATAAGGAGTGGTTTTTTAGTGGTTTCGTATATATCTGGCATGGTACATTATTGTAATTTCTCATACCTTAGTACTATGACATGGAAGTCTGTGTGTATTTATTCAAACGACTAACTACTAGCTATAGCTCGTGTAATCATCAGATGCATGACTAACTGCATATTCCTTAAAAAACTACTATTTCAGTTTGAATGCTCGTGTTAGTGTAGTCAGAATTACGGGGAATACTCCACGGCGGAGTATCGCTGGAAAACGGTGATCGCGGGGAGTCGTGGGAATGGCGCGGTGTATCAGTCCCACAACTCCACGTGCACCGCCACAGAACGAGGAGGGACGCCTGGGGACAAAGCAGTTTGGTGAACAGACTAATTGAAGACTGGGTTCGACAGTACAGTTAAATTTGACATTTAGCAAACATGATAAAGATTATAAATCAGCAAACACAATTGTTCTTAAAAAATTACGAAAAAGACAAATGGAAACGAAATTCAAAGAAGACTGAGGTAAAGAGCCGAGCCCCATCGATGAGAAGTTATGCATCAGTCAATTCCAGCGGTGCCCATCCCCCCCCCCCGGGCCAACCCCCGGACATTAGCATTTTTTTTTTAAAAAATGGCAAATTCCCGGGGGTGGAGACAAGTAAGTCCGTCAAATGCCCCGGGGTGGGACCAAAATAGAAGGCAAATGCCCCACCCCCGGGATCATCTAGAAAGCAACACTGCTCAAGATTTTAATAATAAATCATAACGAAAAAAGTGTCACTCATCATTATTATCAATGCGCTTCGGTTATTTTATAACTGTGCGTCTCCCCTTCCGTTGTTCATTTGTTTTCAAAATAATACTTTATTAATATCAATAACACGTTCATTTATTTGATTTTGACATACACAACTTATAAGTGTTTTATTAAATAAGCTATATTAAAAGAAATGCTTAAATCAGATTTCGAAGAACTGAAAACGCATGATCTGTATTTAACAAACGGCCAAAAACATAAAATATTTTTACTAAACTGGTCACCTCGGATAGCTTAAAAATCCATATAGTACGTACAATTAATTTCACTTCATACAGTATTTAATCAACAAACGATGAAATCAATCAGCGAACAGCAACAAAGGAATGGAAGATCATGGACGACCTCAGACTGACTACACCGGAACGTTTTTCTCACCTTGTCAAATGCCCCGGGGTCGTCCCAGGGGTGGGCAAATGCCCGTCCCCCGGGCAGTGATAAAATTTCAAATGCCCCACCCCCGGGAATAAAACGTGAGCAAATGCCCGACTAATGCCCGGGGGGGATGGGCACTGCTGGAATTGACTGATGCATTAACAAATTAGCAAAAATAACAATCCACAACAATAATCGACAACAAGCCGACCAAAATTGACATTGAACAATGACAAAAATAAAACGAAAATAAAAAAGGAAATGTAAAGGCAGATGTAAACAAAGCTATTTAATTTGCTCACTATTTTAATTTTTTCTTTTGCTAACTTTTGACTATTTTGGCTCTTATTGTTAGGCGTTATGTTTCACGGCTAAAGTAAAATCACTCTAACCAGATTGCAGTACATTTACACTGACTGTGTAAACCTTGGCAAAAAAAAAAGGATGGCGAAAATCTGCTTGCTAGGCAATTTTACACACAGGTCTATTATGCATGCAATTCTATAACTGTTTTTATTGAAGATTGCTTTTTTTGTAAGTAAAAGTATAAGAAGAAAAACGGAGATCTTTCTCCTCGTGCAAGAGTTTATCACAGCCTTCGCGTGCTTAATTCCGCAATTTTCCATACTTAATTCTACAATTTTCTCACTCTATTCAATGACTGCTGTTTACGTATTAATGCAGTATATGAGAGGAATCGAACGTATAAACCATGAGTTGATAAGAAAATCTTTCCCTCTTTCTTATATATTATATTATTATAGATACAGTCCTCTTTGTTTGTTCAACCAGTGCTGGGGATAATACTCCTTTATAGGTTTTAAGAAATTTCGTCCTTGAGTACTTCAATGAATTGAGTTATTTGGGTGAAGTTCGGAACTGTTTAAAAATGGAAATCAATGGGAAATGGGGGGTTCAAGAAGAAAAGGAGAAAAAATGATCATTTTAATGAAATTCTTTAATGAGAATTTAAAATTAACATTGAGTAAAGGAATAACACAATATAACATGCTATCAACCTAGGGTGCTCTTATATTGATATCACATTTTTGTTGATGTTTGAAAAATAAAAGGAAACATGATCAAATCAAGTGCCATACAGACATGTATATCTGTTAAAGGCAACATTATCCCTTCTAAGAAGGACAATTTATTTTTCCAGTGGCCATTTAATGTATTTGACTGGCAATAAATTGAATATGATGACAGAAAATTCAAGTAACAGGGAGGTGAGAATAATGACAAGTCATGAAGTTATAACCTGACAATATCAATGAGTGCAAGGTTAAATTCCATGCCTGTTTGGCAAAAAACGCTAACCTGAAAAAAAGTATATTGTGAATTCTGAAAAATTAGAAAAAGTTTTGTTGTAAATTCCAGGTCCCTTACATTCTTCACACCATCAATCCCCTACCCCTTGATATTTAGACACTAAGAGGGGCATGGGTTATGGTAACTTGCACAGGAAATCCCTTCCACAAAATTAGAATAGTAATTCACTAGCCCTGGCAGTTGGACGCTCATGATGTCTAGTTCTCAACTCCACCTTCAAGCAGCAACACAGAAGCAGTCTACCATTCAAAAGATTACAGCAAATATGTTACAATCCCTTTTTGGGATTTGTTATGATCACTAAAACTTCACTGACAAGTTAACAATAATTTTTGAAAATGTAATCCTGGCTAGCTGTCCTGATACCAAGGAGAATCAGGCTTGTAAACCCAAATTAGGCCTTGCCTTGAAAATCCTAGCAAGCTCATGAACACAGCTCAGTTCTGTCCCTTTGCCCACATCACTATCATATATTTAAGGTTCAGGTTTATATTACCCCAGTTAAGTCACGCCTTGAAAATGCCAGTAGTTAGCTGCATGAGTAGTGTTTGGAATCTCCGTAAGCAGAAACACTCTCATGGTGTGGAAGGACTAAAAAACCCTCTAAATTCATTCAATTCACTTCTACAAAAGTGAACTTGGAACAGTCTCAACCATTCTGAGTAACTTAATAATTAAAGCAACGTTGTAGAATCCCGTACATGTAGCCGTCCGATGTGTATAAAGCTATTTATCCCTGCGATGGAAATCCTCAAATTATTTAAATTGCCTATCCAAGCAACTTGTTCTCCGCACTTGAAATTATTTATTAATATCAGTAGCTATAGCAACAGCATCTGTAAATTTAGCTTCTACAAATTTATCAAAGAATGGAATGCCTTAAGCAGCAGCTGCCTCATTTAAGTTATTTTATATAATTCTATTTGATTTACACCGGTTTTTCATTTTTATTAGATTCCTTAATTGCACAGCAAATTCGCAGCGATAGGACAATTTTGCGAATGAATCTAACATGTATAAATAAAACAATACATACATAAGACATACAAGTGCCTTACAAGTTTTCAATGACCATGGAAACACAAATAATTAGTGCGCGATTATGCTTTATTTATGACAAAAATCGGAGCAAGTACATTACCATTAAGTATTTCACAGTCCACTACGCCACATTATATCCAGCGACTGCCATTCCAAAACTCTAAAGTATCGTGCACATTGACGATTGGTAAGGTTCTTACGTAGATCACCAGCCGATCGCGATCGAGGAACTTTTAACCCGAATAATCTACGAATCTTGGGTTTGGTACTTCAGATCCGGTCCTCATACGGAACAGCTGCAGTTTTGTAAATAGTCAAACAGAAAAACTGTTCAGCTTTCACATCACAGAGACCTAGAAATAGATATGTTTGGGTTGCAGGAAGAACCCACAAAGATCCGCCATCTTTGCTTTTGGAAGACGTAAACCAATCAGAACTCATGTAAGAATGGCGCCAATCAGCGACCGTTTCAGGTCGCTATGTGCCAGGGTCTTCTCCCGAGCCGCCGCCATATTGAAAAGCGAGAAGACCCTGGGGACGAGGTTGATTACTGGCCTTTTGCCTCGCCTGTGCCAGGCTCCAGGTCAGTGGAGACGAGCGAAAAAGCAGTCGTCTCTCCCCAGCTCCCACGCCGTTTTCTCCATCCGCTATTCAGTCTGACTATCTTGGAGCCTGGCACAGGCTACCTTTCGCCATTTTCAGGGCATATATAAATGTTTTCAGTAGTACTCTGTCAGTATATGCTCCTGCCGGTTGTGATCACAACGGACAAATTGTTTTAGCAACGATAGTAAAATTTGAAGAGGAGATTCTTAAAAAATAAGGAGAAAATGTGTAAAATATATAGGGGTGCAGGAATAAGATCACATTTATGAAATAAAGCAATGATCTGTCATCTATTTTTACTACCCTTTAGAAAAGCCAACCAAACTTCTCTTCATCAAGTTCATGGGGAGCCTAAAGAATATTGGCCAATTAATTTTGATAAAAATTCTTGTTATAGTGCACAGCAATTATGGGATGCCGGAAATGGTTTGCAACTGGAAAAATTAAAGTTGCGACGATGTTTTCAAGTTCTTCTCTTCTCGGCTTTTTCCTTCTTTTAAAATCCACTTGATTATCATCCCCTTGGTGGCCAAGATGTAATTAATGTAAGAGCAAGCTACTTAACCGTAAAACCAAGGAAAACTCCGGGGAGGGGGCACTCGCATCTGAAAGTGACGGCGATGCTCGTCGTCTCGCTTAGGGGTGTAATTTGCAGATTTTTGTCTCACTTAGGGTGTTCAGGACGAAAAGCCAATATTTTTACCCTTACCGACGTATCGCTTAGGGTAGACTATAAACGAAAACTAAAGATTTAGGATAATGCTTTTAAAATCTCAATATAGAAGACAGCATTCGATGTCAACATCTTTAGCGCAATGAAAATCACTCAGTAGCTCTTATTTGGTTGTCTGTTTAAGCACGGTTTCCTTCCGGGGTCAAATAAAGCCTGAGCCACGCCCAGATTGGTCTCATTTCGAGGTTTAATTCTAATTTGCCGGCGAGCATCCCCGTCCCTTTTACATATGGGAGTCCCCCGGGGGGAGGCAACTTAACTCCATGATATTGCCCCCAAAAGGCTGTTTGTACTGAATAAAATCTA
This sequence comes from Siderastrea radians, assembly GCA_964017195.1. NCBI lineage: Eukaryota > Metazoa > Cnidaria > Anthozoa > Scleractinia > Rhizangiidae > Siderastrea > Siderastrea radians. The sequence continues at coordinate 6,084,177 of OZ024894.1, read as the reverse complement.
ACCTACCTTTATACGAAAAGGACACCTCCTTATTACGAAATTTTCACTTTGTCCCAGAACTCCCTTGAAGAAAAAAAACACTTCTATTGTTCGAGCAAAATGTTTAAGGCACCCATCTCGTCAGGAACTACTGGCGTTCGAACTCAGCCAAATACTCTTTTAAAATACGATAAGTGATCACGTTAACCATGCAAGTATTGTGTTTGAAACCTCATTGCGCTAATTTTTCAATTATTGTACTGAAGGTCTTCTTTCGTGTGTTGTAACCCTAACACCGAGAACTAGTGTACACGATCCCTTGGTAGTAGTAATCACAAGACGGTAGCCTGAAAAACTTATACTGGCGGACCATTTGATAACGCGTTAGTCGTGTCCGCGTAAATGTAATTTCTGACGGTTGAGTGACCTGGGAACGAACTAGTCAGAAATTAATATTCCGGACGGCACGATTGAGAGGCTCGGGACTTGTCAAGTGACCCTCTGGACTACTTTAGCTTTTAGCGGGAGATATTTTGTCATTCTACGTCAGTCAGTCTTCTCCTGTTGAGTTCCTTTTTTCTTTCTAGTTTTATTCTTGGAAGGGTGTTTTAGGAGTACCTCTTCCTCGAGGTCTAGTGCCACTGCATTAGATGGGGAATACTTTTCCACATTTTTTTGGCCACGAATAAGGAGTGGTTTTTTAGTGGTTTCGTATATATCTGGCATGGTACATTATTGTAATTTCTCATACCTTAGTACTATGACATGGAAGTCTGTGTGTATTTATTCAAACGACTAACTACTAGCTATAGCTCGTGTAATCATCAGATGCATGACTAACTGCATATTCCTTAAAAAACTACTATTTCAGTTTGAATGCTCGTGTTAGTGTAGTCAGAATTACGGGGAATACTCCACGGCGGAGTATCGCTGGAAAACGGTGATCGCGGGGAGTCGTGGGAATGCCGCGGTGTATCAGTCCCACTACTTCACGTGCACCGCCACAGAACGAGGAGGGACGCCTGGGGACAAAGCAGTTTGGTGAACAGACTAATTGAAGACTGGGTTCGACAGTACAGTTAAATTTGACATTTAGCAAAAATGATAAAGATTAAAAATCAAGAAACACAATTGTTCTTTAAAAATTACGAAAAAGACAAATGGAAACGAAATTCAAAGAAGACTGAGGTAAAGAGCCGAGCCCCATCGAGGAGAAGTTAACAAGTTAGCAAAAATAACAATCGACAACAATAATCGACAACAAGCCGACCAAAATTGACATTGAACAATGACAAAAATAAAACGAAAATAAAAAAGGAAATGTAAAGGTAGATGTAAACAAAGCTATTTAATTTGCTCACTATTTTAATTTTTTTCTTTTGCTAACTTTTGACTATTTTGGCTCTTGTTGTTAGGCGTTATGTTTCACGGCTAAAGTAAAATCACTGTAATCAGATTGCAGTACATTTACACTGACTATGTAAACCTTGGCAAAAAAAAAAAAGGATGGCGAAAATCTGCTTGCTAGGCAATTTTGCACACAGGTCTATTATGCATGCAATTCTATAACAGTTTTTATTGGAGACTGCTTTTTTTGTAAGTAAAAGTATAAGAAGAAAAACGGAGATCTTTCTCCTCGTGCAAGAGTTTATCACAGCCTTCGCGTGCTTAATTCCGCAATTTTCCATACTTAATTCTACAATTTTCTCACTCTATTCAATGACTGCTGTTTACGTATCAAAGTAGTATATGAGAGGAATCGAACGTAGAAACCATGAGTTGATAAGAAAATCTTTCCCTCTTTCTTATATATTATTTAAGCGAAAGAATATGCTAAACTTGTAAGAAAAGTAAAGATTGCAAATATTTACAACATTGCTTTTCGTGTTGAACACCAACGTTCATTTCTCCGCTCCTTCGATGGCGGGGTGTTTTTATGCAAATTTCGAAGGCATCCTGATAAACATCTTTTGTGCTTCTGCTATTTTTAATTATCATGTTCCCCGTTTCCTTTTATATTTTGTTCAATTTGTTCCGTCACTGAGCAATGTTTATTTTACCTCCAGTTTGACGCTGCACGTACACTAATAAAACTGAAAGACGTGAAAAACTATAAGCAGCGTAATGGTAGCTCCAAACAGCTTCTTATTAACGTAATTAGGATTTCCTGCGTCGGGGTTTGTTTCGTACATTGCAACCATCGTCCCTCGCACATTCTTCTCAACTTGCGTACAATTTGTTCCTTCGATGATCGTCGTGTTGTAGCGAGCACGGCTCGTCACTTCAAATTCTTGTTCTTTTATGTCTTTCAGCGAAATTGAAGTGTTTAATCCATGATATGTCTGTGTGTCTCCAGATCCCTTGTATTTGACTGTAGTGTTCAACTCAACCAGGTTTTCGTCAATACCCTCTCGCAATGTCCTCTTTTCAGATGATTGTCCAACACACAATTCCCCGTCAGCATCTAGCATCTTCTCTTCTTCATATACTACCCTAACCGCTCGCTTTTTTGGAATGGTTACATAACTGCGGTACATTGGATATCCTTGCCGATATACTGGAGCACTGCTAAAAGCATGACGAAGCACGAGGTAGCCTACAAAAGCTTTCGTGAACGTATTTGACCGCGAACCAACTTTAGTCTGTCGGACGATTACAGGAGAGCGAACAGAAGTGGCTTTGATCGGCGTGTTTTTGGTGATCTTGTAGCTCGAGCCACTTTTGCCTGACGACTTTGAACTTGATCTTGAGCGACTGCTACTGCTGGATCGGCTGCCGCCTCTTGAACCACCGCCGCCTTTTGAACCACCGCCGCCTCTTGAACCACCACCGCCTCGTCCTCTGGCCGCATCAGAGAAATTAAACGACACAAGCACGATTAGCGCAAGAACCAACACAACCGTATACAAGCGCATAGCTCTGGTCTGCATAGCCCTTCGCAGTATAACTTTAACAAACAAACTGTTCTCTTTCGACACTCGATTGTTTATCGTATCCAGTTCGGTTGGACTTACAATTAGAGTTTGCTTGCATCTCCATGGGGTTTATAAATAACTATGAATTCATCTGAAATTCAATACAATGTAAAAATTGAACTGCGGACAAATCCATGTCATTTTAAAATATACAATTGAATATTTATTACTGAATATTTTAATTTTCGATTTCCACGCATCTCATTACGACTTGCAGTAAATAGCTGGACAAAATTTGGCTCACAAAAACATTTTTCACAGAAATCTACTCCACCGTTGAAATTTCTCTGCAGATATCAACCTGATTTCAGTCAGAGTTTCGGAGGTATTATAAAAGCAAGCTTCACAAAACAACCTGCAGCTGTTTGACGCTGAGTTCACATAAAATAGAATAAAAAATAATACATACACCTATTACAGTTTTGCCCGTAAAATTCAATTCTTTTTGGATAACTATAGGACTTGAATGACCAAATTTTTTCGTCAGTCGACCCAAAAAATCGTGATAACCGACCGTGCACAGTGGATTTTATCAAATGTTAGTCTGGTTAACGACTATTTTTGTATAATTAGGTATGATTCACAAACCACACATCAAACAAAAGTTATTCGAAAACCATTAGCAGCTGGTTAGCTGAAAAGCCTCTGAGACTCAGAGATCATTGAGTATATTTGGCTGGGATTTTATTTCTAATGGGTTTTTCCGGTCTGACAAAAATTTGTCGTGACTATAGCGCTTTTTAAGTATGGTTTGGCGAGATAGACCCTTTGCGCCGCATCTCCAACTAGTTCTTGTTTGGGGCAGGAAGTGACTTTACTGCGGCTCTTGGTCAGGGCATAACAGAATTTCATAGGAATGAAAAAACAGCCTCCGAATCCCGTAAAGGGAGATAAAATTTTTGCAAGTGGAGAAAAATTCAAATCAGCGTGCGTACGGGCCATAATCTCCACGCGGTAGAGAACAATAACTGAGCGGAATTGCAAAAATATCTTCTAGAAAATGCCAAATGCTAGAGTTTGAGCCCCAATATACAAAAAAACCGCCACTAGGCAACATAAACTGCAGCAAAAATATCTTGAAATACCGCAATTTTGCACTGAAATTCATACCCCATATGCATGACAGTTGTTAATGGGAAATCTAAATCATATCAAAATTCTGGATTTTAACGTCACTCAAAACAAAAAAGATAATGGACATTATTGAAGTTCAATATTTAGACGAACTAATTACAACTTAATTACGCAAGCAGGTGCATGGAAGACAGCCGTGCCGACTTTTCAACTTACGCTCGTACGGTGACAATATTATCGCTTAGAAACCAAAAGAATACCGAGCAGGGCCGTTTGTATGGAACAAGACACATATCTCTAAATTTGTTGGGTGGTCTAAAGGAGAACGAAATAGTGAGAACCGTGGAGCGATTTCGAAGAGACTGTAATTACTTATACGTCGAAAAACATTATAGTGATAGATTAGACCAATTCAAGAGAGGATGAACACCAATTATAACATCATGCTTACTTTAAGCGGCTCATGCAGTCGAAGCAAGGTAATAGGGGACGTCTGCACGCACGCTACCTGAAATAAAGATTACCGATCACATTATTTTTTTAAAGGAAGCCCATATTGATAATGTTAGGAGTTTATGATTTGTACCAGAATTGTTCCACTCTTGATTCTGAAGCTAGTCAACCCGGTTAAAAATCTTCTTTAAATAAGCACCTCAATAAGAGCGGTAGTGAATTGCAATGCAGGCGTTAAATTTTGGGCGATGACGCTCTAAATATTCCTTAGGATTTTCAAGCCACCATCTCGATTAAGAGAACAGAGCCTGATGTGTACGTAGAGTTCAGGCGAAAAAAGAAAAGGCGACCACACAAATAGGATTCATATTTAAGAAGAAGAATGATTCATTTGAACTCAGTACGTTTTTTTCCAATCCAAGATGGCGCACACACAAAGCGAAAGAGGCTAGATCGAGGGGTGAGTTTCTCTATAGAAGAACTGAAATAACTTCAACTGACTTCACGGCGTCATTTCTGAAATTAGCGCGTGAGGGAGTAGCTGCAATTTTGCTACCACCTCTTATTCCTTCTTCAATCATTTCATTGCATGAACAAAGAGTGAAAAACTCCCGAAAAGAAAAGCAAGGGAAAAGAAAGAAGGGAAAAAAACTCCCAATCTATCCTTCCCGGCATCCTTAGAAACCGTTGATAATGAGGTAAGGGACCTGGGAAAAAGGTTATGCGACCAAGCTTTTCTAGGGCTTAGTGACCCGGCCAAATTGAGCTCTGCAGTTTAGAGGGTGTCAATGGGGTAGTCCTCTAGTCAGTAAACAGTTAAAAAAATTACTTTTAGTCAGTAAACAGTAAAAAAAATTCCTTTTAGTCAGTAAACAGCAAACAAGGAAAAAAGTCAGTTAATAATTAACGTTTACTAACTTTTTTCTCACAATGTAGTCAACAGAGATGCTGATCACAACCTTTCATCTTCTTAGTGGTAGGAAAAAGATCCCAGAATCGATAAAACGGTCTTAAATAAAAATAAAATAAAATAAAATAAAAAACAGCATGGAAAATACTTTACTGACGAACGGGTGAGTTTCTGACGAGTGAACAAAAATCACATGCGCGCATTTTTCTATGGCTTAAACTCTATTTATTGAAGACAGCAGCAAGCAGAATCGACAGAATCAAACAGGAGTTACCGTCAAGTGGTCTCAAGTGCCAACCGTAAGACTTAAAGGGGCTACGTCACCATTTCTAGTGTCACTTTATAAAGCCAAAGGACATATTTATATCAGTGGGAACCTAAAAAAATTGGTTCAGCTTTGTTTAGTGCTCTAAGAGTAAACATAAGTGTCCAGAATCCTTCAGCGGCAGAAGACCTGGCTGGAAATGGAATGCAAGTTGAAAAAAATTAGGCTAATGTTTTCAAGTTTATTACATGTCTTGGTGAACTCAAAAAAATTCTGATTATGATATATTCTTTCTTCGCAAATTCACTCGATATCTTTCTTTTAGTGTTCTATAACAGGGTCGTAACGAGGTATATGGGATCGGGGATCAAAGGGGCGGGGTCAGGAGTCAGAAGGGTGGGATCGGGATCAGCAGGTTTTTTTAGGGATCAGGGATCAGGCTGTACCATATTTGTAGGATAAGGGACCAAAACTGGTCACGCTTTTCGAATGAAGGATCAGACATTTGCATACAAAAATGGGATCAGCATTGAAAAACCATACTTCGTTACCTCCCTGCTATAAGCTGATGTTGTGTCTGACAAAGGTAGTACGTTTTAATGTAGGGCAGTTTTGACCCAAGAACGTCAAAATCTCCATGACATAGCCCCTTTAAGGTCCTTTAATTGACACCAAGAAAGCCCGCCACGTGCAGCCTGAAGTTTTTAAAGCTCTCAATTAAATAATATTCTTAAGCGAAACACAGCACAAATGGATGTCATGCCACGTTTGCCAAGGTCGAAGGTCAGGAGAGACCCTGGAATGGTTATATAAAGCCACAGATACAGCACAGGCTCAGGGCTTGTCACGAAAATCAGTCACGCAGCAGACTAAGGAGCCGATTACATGAGGCGGGCTGGCCCGGTTAGCTGGGCTCGCTCGGTTTGCCGGGATCTCGGCATGTCTGTGAAACATATTAAAAATCAACTTTGCGATTACATGGAAAAATTTCAGCCCGGCTAGCTGGGATCCCGGCATCGAGATTCCGGGATCTCGGCTAGCCGGGCTGAAAATTTACCATGTAATCGTGATCGCCGGGCCAACACTTTCTTGTCACCCCGCTTAATTTCGCTTCAGAGCAAAATGGCTCACCAGAAGATCGATATTTCTCTTTCTATATAACACATAAAGATTTATCAGACCATAAAGCTACGAAATACTGAAAATAATACACCGAAATAATGGATTAGCGAAAGTGAAAACACTCGATTCATGCTCTTTGATGTGGCCATCTTTTCACACGATAGCTTCTAAATTTAGCCGGAGGCGGGCTGGCTCGCCTCTTGTAATAACGGGCTGATCAGTCATCTTGGTACACCGAGCCAGCCCTGCTAACCGAGCCAGTCCGGCTCATGTAATCGGCCCCTAAAAACGACATGAATGGTCGTAAGGTCTTAGCAGGGTCGAAAATCGACTCAAAAATGATTTACACGAAGTAATGGCAAACTCAATTTTTTTATTTGCACAGGAAAAACGTTCAAAATTTGTCTCTTATGTACCGCATACGCTAAGAAAAAGGCTTCCTTTTATACGATAGTCAGCTCGTATTTTGTTATTTATACGGTTACGATAACAAAAATACATTGTTATACGCTAGTCAGTTAACCCCATTGACACCCTCAGTTTAGTTGTCAAGTCGCATTTTCAGCAAACTCAACGATTATTTTCGTATTTGCGACCAAAATATAAAGTAATGAAGATCGAGGAGGTAAAGAGCACCACTAAAACACAACGGATAGGTGCTCACAGCCATATCAAGGGGCTTGGTTTGGATGAAAATGGCGAAGCTCTCGCCATGGGATCAGGCCTCGTGGGCCAGGAGACTGCTCGTGAGGTTTGTGTCTTATTCAGTTTAATGAAAACACTTGTTGCTTGTGATCGAAGTCTGCATTTGTGAGCGTTACTGCGTTGAATAACCCTGCCGAGGGAACGGGGGAAGCACGGTGTCAAGAACAAACCTTGTTTTCTTGCTCCCTTGTTTGGAGTAAAATATCTTATTGTTACTAGAGGCTGTGTCTGTGTTTTCCTCATATTAGGCAGCAGGAGTGGTTGTAGAGTTGATCAAGTCAAAAAAGATGGCTGGAATAGCAATCCTCTTAGCTGGCCCTCCAGGAACTGGCAAGGTATAGTAACCAAAATTGTATGTACAGTAATAGTGATTTCTTTTCTTAGAAAACTTGTGGTCTGGTCTTGGATTCATTAATGAGTCAAAGGTGCTATTTCCGAGACGTGATAATTAACTGCATAAAAACTTACACTTAAAAGGGTGCTTGTTTTCTCACTTCCATGAACAGTCAACTCTTGGCTTGCGGACACCTCACTATTACAGATACTCGGTTATTACGGACAGGAGCTGAAGTCCTGAAGAATAAGAAATCACTGAAAACAATTCCAGCTATTAGGGAAGTGGTCATAACAAGTGTACCCCAACACAAGGTGGGTCCTCATCGAGTAGGGAGGCTATGTAAGATACCACCTGTCTGATTAGCCAAATGGACAAAATTTATTGGCCTCAAAATTTGAGTTGAGACTTTCATATTAGGTGTGCATGAAGGTTGTTTTGCTGGAGAAATATCACAGGGAGGTTTGAATCTTTTTTTTAGTTTCTACTCCAGATTGAGTGGGGGCTATACAAACAAGACACCATCTTTTAAGGTGGGGGAAGCGGGCTACACGAAGAGACCACCTGTCTTTTTGTGGAGTGGTGGGTCCTGTCTGAATACAATACTTTTGACCATTTCCCTTATGGACTTTCTATATGGACACCAAATCTTGGACCTGATGGTGTCCGTTATAATGAGAGTTGACTGTATGTTGAACAGCACTATAGGTAGTGATACCAAATTACTGTCATATGAAGAATACAGTCTTTATGGAGTCTCTATACAAAAAGTAAGATCATACAGACCACAGAACCACCTTGTACAGCACAATTAACAGTATCACATGAAAGTACTGTCTTTTCAATTGCTTTCCTTCGAATGGTCATTCACAGACTCAAGAGTTACATGTACAATGAAGCAGCAGTGTATCATTTATTAGAACCAGTTTTTTGTGTGTGTATAAATTAGAGCTCCACAAAAAGTACTGCTCCATACATGTAGCTTTTACTTGAATACTCACACTTAAGGATTTCATTCACAGACTTAAAACTTAGAACCACCCTGTACAACATAATAAGCAGCTCCTTACGATAGCTTTTATTTGAATGTTCACACTTGAGGATTTCATCCACAAACTCAAAAGAACCACTTTTTATGACATAATACTGTAAACAGCAACACAGGAAAGCAGTGCTCAAGAGCTTTAATCTGAATTATCACACTTTCAGCTACAGGAAAGTTGGCTCAAGAGCTTTCAACTGAATTGTAATGCTTTAGGATTTCATCCACCAACTCAAAAGTTCAACTACCTTGTAAAGTCGTTAGGGAGCTTAAGCAACCACGACGGCAACTCCAAGGAAAAACGTTACTTAAAAATGACTTCCAAATATTTTAAACTTCTTCACGACAGTTTCAACTTGTTCAATCTGCCTAATGTAGCTGAGCAATCCGGGAGCTGACTCTGTAAGGATGGCATGACAGTTCAAGTAGAAAAAAGAAAATTCACTGTCGTGTGTTCACCTTCTATAGAAAACTTTGAATTTGGTCATTTCATGTTGTTGTTTTGCAGAGGATGGTATAGAAATGTACCAAAATCTGTATCGCACGTGCAGAGTCATTGTTTTGCTAATTAAACCTTTTGTTTTGTGACGTTCTTGTCAGCCGTTGCCGTTGTGTTTGCTTAAGTTCCCTTTTTAATAGTAAACGGCACTACACAAAAAGTACAGTACTTATCTGTAATCCCTTTCATGTTGCAGACTGCTCTGGCCCTTGCTGTTGCTCAGGATCTGGGACCAAAGGTGCCTTTCTGCCCAATGGTTGGGAGTGAAGTTTACTCATCCGAAATAAAGAAAACAGAAGTTTTAATAGAGAACTTCAGGAGAGCCATTGGTAAGAATGTTGGGATCTGAGAAAGCATACTGTTATTTTCGCTGAGGTTGGTGAAAGGGGTTAAAAGCTTTCAAATATTGTGCTTATTTTTTTTCTGCGAATTTAACAATTACGTATTTCTATTTTAGGACTGAGAATCAAGGAAACAAAAGAAGTTTATGAAGGAGAGGTATGTTTGGATCCTTGATTCACAGATTCAAATGATTAGAAGCCACTTTTGTAGCACCATAGACAGTAACCGTCACAGGAGAGTACTGCTCAAGAGTTTTCATTAGATTAGTCACAAATAAGAATTTCATCCACAAATTCAAGAGGGATAATTACATGTACATTACTGGAAAGTTCTACATGCAGGCCTTCTGACAGGGTGCGCGGGTGCGGGACCGCACAATTATTTGGTCAAAACCGCACAATAACGCACAATTCCCAACACCCCGCAAAATCCCGCACAATACTGAAAGATTTGCTGAAACATTTAATTGGAGCGATTTCAGAATACCGGCCACATTCGAGCGCCACAACTCTAATGCTCCCGTGGTCCCGCAGTCGTTGAGTAAAAATGCAAATTTATACTATGCCCACAGCCCTGCAGTCCCGTAATCGATGAATAACTAAAATTGTTTTCAATTGTTTTGTCACAGGTGGCGTTGGTTATTTCTTTTAGGAACTGAAATTAAACACGACATAACCTAAGTTTGTATTTGAGGTAAGTTCCATGAAGGAAATTACGTTGTCAGCGGCCAAAATTTGAAACCGTGAAACTTGTCGATTTTAGAATTGCCTATCTGTAAGAAGTAACGAGAAAAAAAAAAGATTTGCAGGCTACATAGTTAAATTAATTGTTTTCTCACAACTAGTTCGCGCAAGTGGAAATGAAGATAAATTGAAAATGGATAAATTGATTATCTCGTCATAATTAGGCGTGGTGTTCATTGTACAGCATATTAAAAACAAAGAGGAACAGAGTTATATCATCGTAGTAGGTTGGAAAGCTGTTTAAAGTGTTGGGTTACTGAAGCAACCTTTGTTTTTGAAATAACGTACGATATGAACATCGTAATTCGGAATGTAATTGTTGTGAATTTTTTAGAGTAGGTAAGCAATAACCAAAGTAATTGATATTAACTTACGTGACAGAGAATTGCCTTTTGACCTTCTAGGTGATGGACTAAGTGGGTCGCATTCTCCAGTGTTGATTTGGCGATTTGAGTAGGTGTTGGGGAGGCTGGAACACCCGCGAGTAGTTCTCCCATGGTGTGGTTGAAGACATGTAATGCTGTAGCAACTCTTGGAATGAGGTCTGGCATTTTAGATTTTGTGCTTCTTGGTGGAAGGTGAGAAGAACTTGCCGGTCATTCTCGTAGATATTTTTAAATCATTCATCGAAGTTGTCAACAACCTCAGTAGACAGGTGGTCAGCCGCTGTCTCCATTTCTGTCAGCGTTGGTCTGAAGGCCAGTGGAACAGCAAATAACATTCTGTCGACCAAACCATGGCCATGATCCATTTTCGCGATCAGTTTTGCGGCGTTCAGTAACTGTGTGGATCCCAGGATGCTGAATGGTGTGTTTGGTGGGATGACTCTACTCTCCTTGGTGGAATAGTGATACGAGCATCGCTCACCAGAGAACAATTTACATAGGAGTTGGACGTCTCCAGTCGTGTTGTCTTCGTCTGACTTCATTAGTTTATTTAGGATGTGGAAGACCTCAGGGGAGAGGATAATTCCTTTGTTTTGATTTGCGAGCAGTTTCACCAATCCGGACGATGTCGTTTTGCTGATAATAGAAGAAGTGAATTCTAAATGTTCTAAGGGGTCTTGTGCTGCGTGCTGAATGGCTGATGATTTGCCTGTGAAGATGAATTTAAAACCGTCGATATTGAGTATTTAACGGTATGACTCTGATATATGATGATTTTGGCCAAAACGACACCTGAAAAACGATGAAATTTGAATACATGGATTTACCTGTTCCTGGGTGTCCAACAAAGATAGTGAAATGTTCAGCGGCTGATTGTGGGTCAATGTTTGCACTCGTGCTTGGTTACGTGCCAGCAAGTACGCGGTTGTAGTGAAAATGGAAGGAACGAAGTATCCTTCGCAACTTCCTACTGACACAGCTTTGTTTTTTAACGAAGTCCTAAATTTCAGTGGTTGAAAATAATTTCCGGTAGGGAAACTGCACCTCGTTTAGTCGTTTCTGCAGATTAACCCAGGTCTGCTCGTGTTGTTTGTTGAGTTTCGACAAAGCATACATCTTGCCAACAGTATAACGGAATAGCCTCTGGCGAGCGGAATGAAAGATCACAAGTGAAAAGGGAAAGTCAAGGTATTTGAATAAAAGGCTAGCGTAGTTAGTATCTGAGAAGCCGGCATTTCCTATTTTGACCAATGGTAGGCCAGGCGCACCTTATAAAATGATTTGTCTTTGTTAGGGAGCTATTAACCTTTGGTAATTGGAAATTAGTATTTCATTCAGTCCATTGAAAATGACCGGGTGTTGAAAATTACCTTAATGTGAGAAAGTACCTTTACAAATGGTTAAATGTTGGTGGAAAGTTGGTTTGGAAATAAAACTTGAGCGAGTGATATTAAAAGGGAATGCGGGGCCAGGCTAATGAAACCGAAAATAAAGGCTAGCTAATCAATAATTGTCCTTGTGTGTGTTTTGATTCTTGTGAATTTGTTACGTTTTTGTAATTGGTAAAACGAAATGAAGAAAGAAGAGAGATGATAATTGGTTGTGAATACTGTTGTAATCGAGGTCAACTGACAATGAAACAGCTACGCAAATAACATAAGATTACAAGCGTCGTTTTCAAGAATCAGTTTGTCGCCGGTGTCACAGCGGATTTGGACCCCTCCGCGGATTTGGACCCCCCGGTCCAGATCCGCTCGCGGATTTGGACCCCCCGGTCCAAATCTGCTAGCGGATATGGACCCCCTCTCGCGGATTTGGACCCCCCTGAAAACAAGCGTTCTATTGAGTAAAATTGGCAAAATTGTTTTTGGAACTGTTAAAGAGGTAAAATAAAAATATTGAGGCAGTTTTTTCTTTTCAAATAAAAGAGAACCTACAACGCTAGTTTGTATCGATAAATTTTAAAAACTAAACTTTCTTGACGATAACTTACAATATTTTCTACCATAACTGACTTAAAGTGAGTTTACAATCTCAAGTTTAAAAAAACATGACTTACAATACTTGCTACTCTAACGGAATTAAAGCAAGTTTTAAAAAAGATTTGAAACTGCGCCAAGAAAAACAATAGTATTTGACATCAGCTTGCCGCGGTAATTGAAGGGGCAGAGTAGCAAGCGTACTTTAAAAATTAGTTTTTTTTCTCACCTTTTTCTCACCTCAAATTAAGTTTGTTAGAATAAATATTAACAACGGGTGTAAAAGAAAAAAATAAGATTTTAAAAGGACCCTTAAGTCTGACTCTGCTTTATTTCATAAAAATGAACAAGAGAAATCCTAGCGCGTTTACGTTAGCACGCTTTTTGACAAGTTAACTGATCTAATTTTTTCTTCAAAGACGCACTGTTGAAATTCGCTCTTTATTTAGAGGCCTTTTGTAACATCGATGACATAGTTAACATGCGATGACTGAATTTTGAATTTTTGAATTTTGTTGCAGCAAAGTCTTGATGTTTTTCTTGGTGTCCTCATGTTTTATACAAATTCAAAACATGATTGGAAAAGAGAGGTTCTGAAAAAAAATCGTGTGAAGTTGTATAGTCAAGCAAACTTTTTTTGCGGGGCACACAATGCGATTTTCAACCAAGAGATGTTACTTTAAAACCTCCTTTGTTAAACCGCCCATTTAAACTATGTTAAATTCAGTATCCTGGAAAAATGATAACAACGCGTATGAAAGAAAACAAGATTTTAAAATCGTATCTTCTGTAAGAAATACCGCAGCGCGTACTTTAACTGTAACGTTTAGAGGTCTGGCTGTGTGCCTAAAACGAACGGTCAATTTACTTAACCCAAGTCTGACTCTAGCTCTATTTATGAATAGGTTTGAAGTATTTTGAAAGCCAAAAGAAACGTTTCTTCGCCAAGATTGAAAAGTGAAATTATTTCGGTACTTTATATGCGAATAACAGCGTGGGTTTTTACGATTACATAGGGGGTCCAAATCCGCGAAGGGGGTCCAAATCCGCCAGCGGATTGGGTCCCCCGGGGGTCCATATTCGCTAGCGGATTTGGACCGGGGGGTCCAAATCCGCCAGCGAATTTGGACTGGGGGATCCAAATTTGGGGGGGTCCAAATCTGCTAGGACACCACTCAGTACAGTGCGTTATGTGCAGTTTCGAGCTAAAAGATGGGTGAAAAGGGAACACAAGTTGCTATTGGTTTGAAAAGAAATCACCTAACCAGTGCAAGTACACAAACGCCAGCGGAAGCCCCTAAAAAAGATCAAGAAACCCAATGCGGATTGGCAAAAGGCAGTTATGGGCGCGAACGTGAACACAGCAAGTGGCGGTATGATGACTTGATTGCTCGGCTACACGACAAGGAAGTTCTCATTCAATGGTTGATGGTGGAAGGTTTGCTAGCCAAAGCGCGATTGTGTTCCGTGTGCGGTGAAGATATGAAACTCGTAAAGTGCGACGACCGGTCAGATGGTTTTAGATGGGAATGTAGAAGGCAGGTTAACAACAAAAGGCACAAGGTGGAGATTTCAGTAAGAAAAGGAAGCTGGTTCGAGCATAGTAACATGACGATGGAGGAGATCTTAAAATTTACGTATTGGTGGTGTCAGGATCTTGATCAGGCACAAATTAGGCATGAACTTGGACTGGACTTGGAACTGGACTGGACTGGAAGCTGGACTGGAACCTGGACTGGACTTGGAACTTGGACTTGGACAAATTAGGCATGAACTTGAAGCACAGGAGTTGATTGCAATTGGGACAGTTTTTGTCGGGAAATATGCGAGATTACCTTATTTGAAAACAGCGAGAGGATAGGAGGTAAAGGCAAGACAGTTCAAATAGACGAGAGCAAGTTTAGAAAAAGAAAGTACCATCGCGGTCATCGTGTTGAAGGACAGTGCAGTGGGTATTCGGTGGGATCGAGAATGACAGTCGAAAATGTTTCCTCGTAGCCGTGGAGAAAAGAGATAAGGCGACTTTATTACCCATCATTCAACAGTGGATTGAACCAGGAACAATCATCATTTCAGACTGCTGGAAAGCGTACTGCAATTTGGAGAAATATGGATACACCCGTTTAACCGTAAACCACTCCAAGGAGTTTGTGAACGCTGCTGGCCACAGCACAAACAAAAGGGAAGGCCACTGGCGACAAGCTAAGGCAAAGTTGCCCCCGTTTGGTGTTAGAAAACACCAACTTTCATCTTATTTAGCGGAGTTCATGTGGCGCTATATGAATAGAGACGAGGACTTATTTGAGAAGTTTTTGGAAGCTGTAAACAGAATTATACTTCAAATCAGAGTTAGAGGATAGTATTGTTACGGACGATAGCTATACGATGTGTGCAAGTTGTGCATCCTTTTTTTCGCTTGTTGTAGCTTGAAAGTTTTGTTTGAAACATTGAAGAGCTATTTCGTTTAATCATTTTCGTTTGATTTTTAATCAATGGTGACGTGATTGCAAAATGTAGACTTGAATTGTATCTTAGATGAAAACGATTGTGTACTTTGAAAACGGGGAGACTGATATTGTTAAGCACTTGGAAGGTGGTAGTGGTACTAGTTCTAGGTCAAAGGGATTACCTGAATAAAGTTTTGAAGCAATGTGTAACTGAGACAGTGCTGTTGTTTATATCGGAAGGTAAATATCGGCTTCGCCATACACGGTGTTGTTGTAAGTTAACGGATAAGTTGGAGGAACAAGGAAACAAGAAGTAATTTCTTGTCACACGATAAAAAGAAACAAGTTTCTTTTGTTTGGCTTTTCACGCTAAGAGAGCGAAGACTAAATACATTTCGGTTTGCCGTGAACCACGTAGCAGCTACGTCGAGCCGGAGCGCGATGTTATTTACTAAAGTTTGCGGAACGCGAAAAGTTACGCGCGATGTTATTCATCCAAGGACGGTTCTCCGAAGGCCAAAAGCACTGTATTCATGTCACATAACAGTTAACCAAAAAGTTTTAGGGAACGCATTTCTTTCTTTTTGTTTCGCTTCACTGCTTTAATGAAATATTTATTCAATTTCGTGCGCGAAAGCCATGATTACTGAAGCGTACATGTAATATTTATTTAAGTTGGGACGCGAAAGCATTCAATATGTGATCTGAGTGAAAACCCAAATAATCTATCTCTTTTGCATAGTACACTTAAAGAACGAAAAACAAACACATTTCCCTCTTTTGGTTCGCTTTAATCTTTTTGGCTTTGCTTAAACTTTCTGTTAATTTCGAGGACTGCGAGACTGAAGGACTGCGGTAGCAGCTTTTGAAGACCAATGCTGTATGTAAATTTTGATGACTGCAGGACTACGGGAGCAGCTTTTGAATACGAATGCTGTATGTAAATCGATGACTGAAGGACTGCGGTAGCAGGTTTTCAAGACAAATATTACGTGGCCGAATTGGAACAAAGCGATAACTGCAAAAATGCCTATGTGGAGATTCGCGAAGCTTACTTTGAAAATGGCCCATTCGATGATGACATCTTTGCAGATTATGGGACAATCCTTGCCGAGCCCATGTGTGGCAGTAACTTACCGAAACCAATAAGGAGTGCTGGGAACATGGCTTGGGTGAAGTTTAGCAGCGCTAAGAACTCTGCCACTGCCTTCAAGGGATTCAAGGCTTCCTTCAAAGCAGGTATCTAACACAGACATCCTTTTTCATAGTTAGCCATATTTGCCCTAAGAGAGTCACCTTGACAAAATTAAACTATTTGCCCAATGTTGGTTTAGCATAGACATTCAGCGAAGCTCTGGATGTCTCGTGGTGTTGCTGAAACCATTTTTGTTAGCTATTGGGTTTTAGTGTGCGTTTTGTTAAACAATATCATTATTTCTATATCATTGTTGATATATGAGCTCGGGACGGCCATGACCACATGAACGTAAGATTAGCAACGACGTTTTTTTAGTGTAACTCAGTGTCGATTCTTAATCGGTATTTTACACGGGACAATTTTTATAGCACGATGTGCAGGCGAAATCTGTAGGCACAGACGTGTTACACGGGACGATTTTTAGCGCAACGTTGCAGCGAATAGGGCCCTGGGAAGGTGTTGCGCACAAAAAGTGACTACAGATATGTTACAAGAAAAAACTTGAGCAAAATTCACGACTGTTAGCGTTGAAAGGTTTGAAGCTGGTACATTAACTTGCATCGCAAAAGTGCGCAGAAAATCGTCCGCGCACATTATGTTACAAATTGTTGCGCTAGCAATCGTCGTTGCGAATCGTCCTGGCCAGGAGCCACTCGTGGACACTGGCCCTGAGGAGGAGTATAACTAGTCCGTGTACAAGTAGGAAAGGTCAACTGCGAGAGTCAGCCGTACGAGTTGAAAATACATGGAGATTTGTGTCATCTTTTTTCCATCCTTTGTTTTTGTTTTCGATCTCAACTGGTATTGGCTTAACCCTTTGAGCTCCATTAAAATCAAGAAAAAATTTCCCCTCTTCATATTAGTTCATTATGGCACATAATCATCAGATATAAATTGTGTTGATGTTCAAACAGTTTCCCAACTAGTACCCAAACAAATGTCTTGAGATCAGTTGTGAAAATTTGTATTCTGATGCTGTAAGTCTATGATAAAACACTTTAGAAAAAGTGTAACAAATTGAGACGTGAATCTGAGGTTAAAACGTTTGTTTTCTAACCGTCCAGGCAGGTTTTCAACCTCGTTCCCAGGAGTCTCTTCTTCCCGTCCCCTAAGGCGATGTGTCGTCCATTTCTGTTTGTAGTCAAATACTCGATGATACACAAATCGGACTCCCACTCAATTCTTATGATAACATTGACCAAACTGGTCTATCGTACTCGTTCCTCGATAAATAGCTGTCTTTCGATTAGTAGCCCCATACCCTACTAGAGTATTCAGCCCCCTTTTATTAAAAAACATCAATTAACTACCTTTACCGAAAATGACTCCCTTCACCTCCTTCGTCTTCCGTCTTCCCTGTCAAGTTAAAATTTACACGATGGATAGAATGCAAGCTTTGATTTAATCGTTACAACAGACTGATTGACTGACTCTGATGTGGAGAATATTGACGTTGAAAATGAACTTAAGAAACCAACTTGCATGCGAACATTTAGCTAGAAACTGTGGAAGGCCCATTTTCAGTTAGTTGTTGTAATCATTTTATGGTTAAACTTTTTAGTGAGCAATTTTTGAAATAATCACCCCCCATCAAATAACTGAGTCGCCCCTCCTTCTGGAACAATCATCTCCTTTGAAGCGAAAAAATTAACCATTGTTTATTAGTAACTTTTGTCTACGTTGCGTTTCTTAGTAAGAGAATCAACCAATATGTCGGCATGGACATCTGCAACCGTGTCACCCAGTGTCTTGGTCTCCAACTCAACCAGCGTCCCCGCCAGTGTCTCGACCTTCACCTCTCCGAGCGTCTCGACCAGTGCGTCAAAATCGACTTCTGCCAGATTGTCACCAAGAGTTTCGCCCTCCATCTCACCGAACATCTCGACCAGTGCGTCAAAATCGACCTCTACCAGCTTGTCACCAATAGTTTCGCCCCCCAGCTCACCGAGCGCCTCGACCAGTACGTCAAAATCGACCTCTACCAGCTTGTCACCAATAGTTTCGCCCTCCAGCTCACCGAGTGTCTCGATCAGTGCGTCCAAATCGACCTCCGCCAGCTTGTCACCAAGATTTTCGCCCTCCATCTCACCGAGCGTCTCGACCAGTGTGACAAAATCGACCTCTGCCAGCATGTCACCAAGTGTTTCGCCCTCCACCTCAACCAGCGTCTCCAGCAGTGTCTCGACCTCCACTTTGCCGAGCGTCTCGAATACTGCGTCGACATCGATTCTGCCTGCGTGTCACCAAGTGTCTTGGCCTCCACCTCAACTAGCGTCTCTGCCCGTGTCTTGGTCTCTACCTTGCCTAACGTCTCTAACATTGTGTCGAAATCGTATTCTACCAGCGTGTCGCCAAGTTTTTCGGCCCCCACCTTAATCAGCGTTTTGAGCAGCTTCACCTCGCTGACTGTCTCGATTGGTGCGTCGACCTCTTACAGCGTATCACCAAGTGTCTTGGCCTCCACAAACATCTCAGCTAGTGTCAGCGTATGGACGCTTCTGTTCATGTCAGCTCTGCTCATGATCACATCAAATAATTATATATAACCGTCTGTTGTAAAACACCGTGCGAGTGACATTCGATGCGACTGCAATGCAAAGATAAACAGGGTCCAACATTAACGAAAAAGGTCGCAATTTGTGAGTTCGATTGTTCGAGATAGCATCATGTAAAATCTTTTGCATTTAGTTTTTTTCCGACTTAAAATCGTTTTCAGCGAGAGTTACTGAGTCAAAAATATATTTACTCTAAATTCACTGAAGTAGCTGTTACTTTTTGCTGACAGTAAAAGTTTTTGCATATTTGTGCGTGCCGGACTGGTAATTTCACATTTAAAAGCAGATACCGGTTTATAATCCGGAATATGTATTAGAAAATCACACAAAAAAATCATTTGAGTAGTTCTGCAACGTTTACCTAATTGTACATAATTGAACGCTTTCAACAGTTTTTTTAGATGGCGAAGTGACATGCCGGTGCCAGAGGCCCATCACTCGGGGCCTCCATCTCCCGTATAAACCCTACGACTGAGTCAACCTTTGCACATACCTTTTTGTTTTTAGAACGCTGCTGGGTTCTCGGATTCCTGCGTTCGCTTTAGAATACCAAATCAGAACTAAGTCATTGTTATAAATCGCAAGCCAGTGAAATCCCGCAGTACCGGCTGAATGTATGGATTATCCATTGAGTGCGGAAAACTGGCCAAATCGGGTGAAATGTTTTAACAAATTAAAAACAATTTATCATCGGGTGCAGCTAGTCGTACTCCGGAAGTGACAAATTTCAGGAGAGGAAAATTTAAAACTGAAACAAGTAAAGTGTTTAACCTTTTGCCTCGCCTGTGTCAGGCTCTAGCTCAGTGGAGACGAGCGAAAAAGCAGCCGTCTCTCCCAAGTTCCCACGCCTTTTTCGCGCCAGTTTGTTTTCTCCATCCGCTATTCAGTCCGACTATCTTGGAGCCTGGCACAGGCTACCTTTTGCCATTTTCAGGGCATATATAAATCTTTTCAGTAGTACTCTGTCAGTATATGCTCCTGCCGGTGATGATCACGACGGACAAATTGTTTTAGGAACGATAGTAAAATTTGAAGAGGAGACTCTAAAAAAATAAGGAGAAAATGCGTAAAATATATAGGGGTGCAGGAATAAGATCACATTTATGAAATAAAGAAATAATCTGTCATCTATTTTTACTACCCTTTAGAAAAGCCAACAAACTTCTCTTCATCAAGTTCATGGGGAGCCTAAAGATAATGGCCAAATAATTTTGTTAAAAATTCTTGTTATATTATAGTGCACAGCATTTATGGGATGGAAATGGTTTCCAACTGGAAAAATTAAAGTTGCGACGACCTTTTCAAGTTCTTCCCATGATCTCGGCTTTTCCTTCATTTAACATCCACTTGATTATCGTCCCCTTGGTGGACAAGAGACAATTCATGTAAGAGCAAGCTACTTAACCATAAAACCAAGAAAAACTCCCATGGGGAGGGGGCACTCGCATATGAAAGTTACGGGGCGGATGCTCGTCGTCTCACTTAGGGGTGTAAATTGGAGATTTTGGTCTCACTTAGGGTGTTCAGGACGAAAAGCCAATATTTTTACCCTTATCGACGTATCGCTTAGGGTAGACTATGAATAAAAACTAAAGATTTAGGATAATTAATGCTTTTAAAATCTCAATGTAGAAGACAGTATTCGATGCTAACATCTGTAGCGCAATTAACAGTAACTATAGCTCTTTGGTTGTCTGTCTTAGCATGGTCTCCTTGGGTCAAATAAAGCCTAAGCCACGCGCAGACTGGTCTCTTTGAGGGGTTTAATTCTAATTTTGCGACGAGCATTCCAGTCCTTTTCATATGGGAGTCTCCCGCGGGGAAATACTCCATGATATTGCCCCTTTAAGGCAGCCTATTTGTACTGAATAAAATCTAACCTACCTTTATATAAAACGGACACCTCCTTATTACGAAATTTTCACATTGTCCCAGCACTCCCTTGAAAAAAAAAAACAACAACACATATTGTACGAGCACAATGTTTAAGGCACCCGTCTCGTCAGGAACTACGGGCGTTAATTAACACTCAGCCAAATACTCTTTTAACATACGATAAGTGATCACGTTAAACATGCAAGTATTGTGTTTGAAATCTCATTGCGGTAATTTTTCAATTATTGTATCAAGGTCTTCTTCCGTGTGTTGTACCCCTAACACCGAGAACTAGCGTACACGATCCGGCTCGGTAGCAGTAATAACAAGACGGTAGCCTAAAAAACCTATACTGGTGGACCATTGATAAGGCGTTAGTCGTGTCCGTGCAAATGTAATTTCTGACGGTTTAGTGATCTGGGAACGAATTAGTCAGAAATTAATATTCCGGACGGCACGATTGAGAGACTCGGGTCTTGTCATGTGACCTGGACTATTTAGGCTTTTGGCGGGAGATATTTTGTCATTCTACGTCAGTCAGTCTTCAACCTCGTCTCCAGGGCCTTCTCCTCGTTCAAAATGGCGGTCGGAGAAACCCCTGGCCAAGGCTGCCGAAGTGGCTCCAAAAGTTCGTTAGAATTTCGCCACGCAAACACGATGAAATGTCTTCGTTTTGTTTGAACAACGGTTTCCGATTGCAGAAAACAAACAGGGCCGCCAGACACTGGAAACAACGTCCAAAAAAAGCCATTTTATCATGTGTCACGTGACAAAATACTCCACGATTCGTGGAGTATTTCAGCAGCCTTGGCCAGGGGTTTCTCCGAGCGCCATTTTGAACGAGGAGAAGGCCCTGGGGATGAGGTTGGTCAGTCTTCTCCTGTCGAGTTCCTTTTTTTCTTTCTAGTTTTATTCTTGGAAGGGTGTTTTAGGAGTACCTCTTTCTCGAGGTCCAGTGCCACTGCATTAGATAGGAAATACGTTTCCACCTTTTTTTGGCCACGAATAAGGAGTGGCTTTTTAGTGGTTTCGTATATATCTGGCGTGGTACATTATTGTAATTTCTCGTACCTTAGTACTATGACATGGAAGTCTGTGGGTATTTTTTCGAACGATTAACTACTACTTAAAGCTCGTGTAATCATCAGATGACTGACTGCACATTCCTTAATAGACTATTTCACTTTGAATGCTCGTGTTAGTGTAGTCAGAATTACGGGGAATACTCCACGGTGGAGTATCTCTGGAAAATAGTGGTCGCGGGGAGTCGTGGGAATGCCGTGGTGTATCAGTCCCACAACTCCACGTGCACCGCCACAGAACGAGGAGGGACGCCTGGGGACAAAGCAGTTTGGTGAGTCTACTTGAAGACTTGGTTCGACAGAATAGTTAAATTTGACATTTAGCAAAAATAACAAAGATTAAACAGCAAACACGATTGTTTTTTAAAAATTACGAAAATGACAAATGGAAACGAAATTCAAAGAAGACTGAGGTAAAGAGCCGAGCCCCATCGATGAGAAGTTAACAAATTAGCAAATACAACAGGAAAAATCGACAACCAGCCGGTCAAAATTGACATTGAACAATGGCAAAAATAAAACGAAAATAAAAAAGGAAAATGTAAAGGCAGATGTTAACAAAGCTATTTAATTTGCTCACTATTTTAATTTTTTTTCTGTTAACCTTTGCCTATTTTGGCTCTTATTGTTAGGTAATGTTTCACGGGTAAAGTAAAATCACTCTAATCAGATTGCAGTACATTTACATTGACTACAAGTTCAGTTATTGTGTAAACCTTGGCAAAAAAAGGATGGCGAAAATCTGCTTGCTAGGCAACGTTTACATAGGGGTCTATTATGCATGCAATTCTATAAATGTTTTTATTTAAGATTGCTTTTTTGTAAGTAAAAGTATAAGAAGAAAAACGAGATCTTTCTCCTCGTGCGAGAGTTTATCACAACCTTCACGTGCTTAATTCCGCAATTTTCCATACTTAATTCTACAATTTTCTCACTCTATTCAATGACTGCTGTTTACGTATTAATGTAGTATATGAGAGGAATCGAACGTATAAACTACGGGTTGATAAGAAAATCTTTCCCTCTTTCTTATATATTATTTAAGTGAAAGAATTAATATGCTGAACTTGTAAGTTCGTTCATTCCTCCGTTCCTTCGATGTCGGGGTGTTTTTATGCAAATTTCGAAGGCTTCCTGAAAAACATCTTTTGTGCTTCTTTTATTTTTAATTATTATTGTGTTCCCCGTTTCCTTTTATGTTTTGTTCAATTTGTTCCGTCACTGAGCAATGTTTATTTTACCTCCAGTTTGACGATGGACGTACACTAATAATACTGAAAGACGTGAAAAACTATAAGCAGCGTAATGGTAGCTCCAAACAGCTTCTTATTAACGTAAATAGGACTTCCTGCGTCGGGGTTTGTTTCGTACATTGCAATCATCGTCCCTCGCACATTCTTCTCAATTTGCGTACAATTTGTTCCTTCGATGATCGTCGTGTTGTAGCGAGCACGGCTCGTCACTTCAAATTCTTGTTCTTTTATGTCTTTCAGCGAAATTGAAGTGTTTAATCCATGATATGTCTGTGTGTCTCCAGATCCCTTGTATTTGACTGTAGTGTTCAACTCAACCAGGTTTTCGTCAATACCCTCTCGCAATGTCCTCTTTTCAGATGATTGTCCAACACACAATTCTCCGTCCGCATCCAGCATCTTCTCTTCTTCATATACAACCCTAACCGCTCGCTTTTTTGGGATGGTTACATAACTGCGGTACATTGGATATCCTTGCCGATACACTGGAGCACTGCTAAAAGCATGACGAAGCACGAGGTAGCCTACAAAAGCTTTCGTGAATGTATTTGACCGCGAACCAACTTTAGTCTGTCGGACGATTACAGGAGAGCGAACAGAAGTGGCTTTGATTGGCGTGTTCTTGGTGATCTTAGACTTGTAGCTCGAGCCACTTTTGCCTGACGACTTTGAACTTGATCTTGAGCGACTGCTACTGCTGGATCGGCTGCCGCCTCTTGAACCACCGCCGCCTTTTGAACCGCCACCGCCTCGTCCTCTGGCCGCATCAGAGAAATCCAGCGACACAAACACGATTAGCGCAAGAACCAACACAATCGTACAAAAGCGTATAGCCCTTGTCTGCATAGCCCTTCGCAGTATAACTATAGCAAACTAACTTTTCTCCTTCGACACTCGATTGTTTATCGTATCCACAGTTCGGTTGGGCTTACAATTAGAATTTTCTTGCATCCCCATGCTGACTGAAATTCAATACAATGAAAAAATTGAACTGCAGACAATATACAATTAAATATTTATTACTGAACATTTTAATTTTCGATTTCCACGCATATCATTACGACTTGCACTGAAATAGCTGGACAAAATTTGGCTCACAAAACCATTTTTCAGAGAAATCTACTCCACCGTTAGAATTTCTCTGCGGATGTGAACCTGATTTCAGTCAGAGTTTCGGAGGTATTATAAAAGCAAGCTTCACAAAACAACCTGCAGCTGTTTAACGCTGAGTTCACAAAAAATAGAATAAAAAAAATAATACATATACTTAACACAGTTTTGCCCGTAAAATTCAATTCTTTTTGGATAACTATAGGACTTGAATGACCAAATTTTTTCGTCAGTCGACCCAAAAAATCGTGATAACCGACAGTGCACAGTGGATCTTACCAAATTTTAGTTTGGTTAACGAATATTTTTGTATAATTAGGTATGATTCACAAACCACACATCAATCAAAAGTTATTCGAAAACCATTAGCAGCTGATTAGCTGAAAAGCCTCTGAGACTCAGAGATCATTGAGTATATTTGGCTGGGATTTTATTTCTAATGGGTTTTTCCGGTCTGACAAAAATTTGTCGTGACTATAGCGCTTTTTAAGTATGGTTTGGGGAGATAGACCCTTTGCGCCGCATCTCCAACTAGTTCTTGTTTGGGGCAGGAAGTAACCTTACTGCGGCTCGTGGTCAGGCATAACAGAATTTCATAGGAATGAAAAAACAGCCTCCGAATCCCGTAAAGTGCAAGTGAAGGAAAATTCAAATCGTGCTTACGGGCCATAATCTCTTCACGGTAGAGAACAATAACTGAGCGGAATTGCAAAAATATCTTCTAGAAGATGCCAAATGCAGAGTTTGAGCCCCAATATACAGAAAAACCGCCACTAGGCAACATAAACTGCAGCAAAAATCTCGTAAAATACCGCAATTTTGCACTGAAATTCATACCCCATATGTATGACAATTGTTAATGGAAAAATCTAAATCATATCAAAATTCTGGATTTTAACGTCACTCAAAACCAAAAGATAATGGATATTATTGAAGTTCAATATTTAGACGAAATAATTACAACTTAATTACGCAAACAGGTGCAGGGAAGACAGCCGAGCCGACTTTTCAACTTACACTCGTACAGTGACAATATTATCGCTTAGAAACCAAAAAAATATCGAGCAGGGCCGTTTAGATCACTTCATATGGAACAAGAGACACATTTCTAAATTTGTTGGGTGGTCTAACCGAAAACAAATTAAAGAGTACCGTGGAGCAATCTCAAAGAAACCGTAATTCAAGTGATATAAGTCGAATGACAATAGAGTGATTGATTAGACCAATTCAAGAGAGGATGAACACCAATTATAACATCATGCTTACTTTAAGCGGCTCATGCATTCGAAGCAAGGAAATACCGTAAACTGCCGCTTATAAGCCCCCTCGGTTATAGGCCCATCTACAGGTAAACAAAAAAAATACATCCAGATTAGCCCCCCCCGGATATAAGCCCCCTTCAAGTTTTCCTTGTTTCCTTAAAGGAGCACAGTCACGAAGATTTCGCAGATTTCTGGTCAAAACTGTGCTAAACTTATCGGTAGCTAACTTCATCCATGCCCAACATTGTGTTTGAACATTTAGAGGAACATATTAACTTAATTTCATTGACAGAAAACAAACCATGACCATTTAATGTCAACACGCTGAAAGAATTTGAAAAGTTTAGCCTCATGTTTTCAAATTGCAGTCCATTTCCATCCGTGCCATCCGTAGCAACAGACGCCGGAAATTATTTTTAGTGAAGTAATATAGTCTTTGGTAACAAAACTAGACCATTATTTGTGGGCGTTCATTGATGTGAGGACATATTTTTGATTTTTGAAGTGAACTAAAATAGCGTGACTATGCCCCTTTAACTCACAGAACACTGCGAAGGTGAACTGTGAGCCTCTGTTTTGTTACGTTCCAGTTCGTTCGTGTTGTTACAGTTTTGATTTTGTTGTTAAAATTGAAATGAGTTCGAATTATTATGACGTTTTGAAGGCAGTTAATTAAAAACTAGTAAATCAAAAACGTATTTCGATCAACACTACTGTGGCTCGTTTCGAAACGGTTCCTTTATTCCGCTTATAAGCCCTCCCGGATATAAGCCCCTCCGTTTATAAGCCCACCCAAAACCCCTTACCAAGTTGTATAAGCCCAGGGCTTATAAGCGGCAGTTTACGGTAGGGGACGTCCGGCACGCACGCTACCTGAAATCAGAAGTGTCGATACTGCTAAATTCAAGAGTCAATTAATTCGTATCAGAATTGTTCCACCCTTGATTCTGAAGCTATCCGACCCAGCTAATAATCCTCTATAAATAAGCACCTCAATAAGAGGTGAAGTGAATTTCAAAGCAGGCGCGCGTATTTTGGGCGATGATAAAGCAACCATCTCGGATTAGGAGAACAGAGGATCTGTAGAGTTGAGGCGAAGAAAGAAAAGGCAACCAAAGAAATAGGATTCATATTAGAAGAAGAAGGATTCATTTGAACCCTGTACATTTTTTGCCAATCCAAGATGGTGCACACAGAAAGAGAAGAGGCTAAGGGGGTCAGTTAGCTCTATACCAGAAAGTAACTTCATCTGACTTGGCCATCGTTTCTGAAACAGTAACGTGTACAAAAAGTGAAAGACTAGCCGCAATTTTCCTCCTGCTTTCCTACCCCTCCTTTGATTATTTCATTGCATGCACAATAAGTTAAAAAAAAACGTTAAAAGGAAAGAAAGGGCGGAGAAGAAAAAAGGAAAAAGTGGCAATTTATTTTCTTGTCAGATCCTTCCCAGCATCCTTAGAGACCATTGATAATGAGGTAAGGTACAAGGTACTGGGAAAGAGGTTATGCGACCAAGCCTTTACTGGGCTTCGTGACCCGGCCAAAATTGAGCTCTGCATTTCAGTTATCAAGTCGCATTTTCAGCAAACTCAACGACTATTTTCGTTCAGTAATTGTATTTGCGACGAAAATATAAAATAATGAAGATCGAGGAGGTAAAGAGCACCACTAAAACACAGCGGATAGCTGCTCACAGCCATATCAAGGGGCTTGGTTTGGATGAAAATGGCGAAGCTCTCGCCATGGGATCAGGCCTCGTGGGCCAGGAGACTGCTCGAGAGGTTTGTGTTTTATTCAGTTTACTGAAAACACTTGGTGCTTGTGATCGAAACTATGCCTTCCCATCCAATTTTTTTTGTGCTTTTCAACCAAAAATCCTCTTACTAAACTGTACATAGTAAGCTCAGGGCTTATAATAACCAAAATTTTATGGAAGTCTGCGTTTGGCACGGAGCGTTGCTGCAAAAACTCTGCGAAGAGAACCACCATGTCCTGCTCCCTTGTTTGGAGTAGAATGTCCTATTGTAAATCAAGGCTGTGCCTATGTTTTCCTCGTATTAGGCAGCAGGAGTGGTTGTAGAGTTGATCAAGTCAAAAAAGATGGCTGGAAGAGCAATCCTCTTAGCTGGCCCTCCAGGAACTGGCAAGGTATAGTAACCAAAATTGTGCATACAATTTACACTGACAGTGATTTCATGCCAAACTTGTGATCCAGTCTAAGATTCGTTAACAAGTCAAAGTTGCTTTTTCCGAGACTTGATAATTAACTGCAATAAAAAAAAGTACACTTTAAGGACAGTACCTCCTTTTGTTACTGCGCATACGTAGTGCGCATCTCGGGTCTGGTTCGAGATATTAAAACACGGACCCGCACTATAAACTGACCTCTGGCCTGGCCAAGCTGTCAGTCATTTCACTCCAGACACCGAGCTGTCAACTTCAGCAGCTAACGGTAGCAAACTCACGAAACACAAAATTCACAGACTGAGAGGTACTGCGTCGTAGAAATCCCCAAACATTGTCCAGGGAAGAAATTTCCAAAACCCTACGCTTTTTCTCACCTTTTCGACGAATTTTTACAACGCTACATGTGAAATTGTGTCTGTTGCAAATTCAAATATATTACAAAGCAACTTGATACCGTCTGTTTGAAGGCATGCAATCCCGTGTCGAACCCAGACAAAACCTTCGTTTGAATTTCAAAATGTTTTGTACAAAATAAATCAAAGTGCCACAGTTGATGTACAGCGAATCATTTCTGTAGCATAGCTACATTTCTCTCAGTACCTCAAACTGTAAAGGTCGATATCTCAGTAAAGAACAAAACCGTATTTATAAGTCATTGATCGACATGGACACACACGGGGCATAACACGTACTCAATGCTCGAATAGTCTTAGAGCGATCTAGCAATTCAAAGCAGTAAATTGTTTCACTGTACCTCAAATTTGCTTTAGACTGTCCATCAATAGAAACTCAAGGAATCCACCTCAAAAAGTGATCGGCAAAGCAAGACGGCTATAAACGGTATAACAATTACCCGCGTACGAAAAGCGCCAAAGACAAATGGACCGCACTCTTTCCACAAACTGCTTCGTCCGGTCTTTCGTTTACAAGTAATTATGAGAAAAGCTAAAATCAGCTAACGAAGGTTCTGCATCTGCTTGCCGAATAAATTTCCAATAAACTGGTGGTAATCAGGGTCCAAAACAAAAACCTTGCGATCATGTTGCGTGGAGTTTCTTGTATCATTCTGTCATTCCGCTAAGAAATAGAAGCTTTTCGTTGAACGTCGTGCTCGGGAAAGTATCATCTGGGTTTCTTGCTAGAGAATCGGCCATACCAATATCGAATAGTGTAAGCGAATCGAAGGACCGCTTGAATATTGAACGAGAGGCAATAAAAACACGCGCAAAGTGGTTAGATTCAAGACAGAAGTTTGCCCTAAATTTGAACAACCCCAGCCATGAATCGAACCAGTCTTTCAAAAAATGTACTGTATTTGCAACAATTAATGACTAACCAAGGCCTTGAGCATGGCAAAATAAGGAAGAACACAAGCCATGCAATTTGTAGGCTCAAGAAGACTTAATCTGACTGAGTGGAGACTGTGCGCCGTTGTGAACCTCTCGCCATTGGGGGACCGTTACGGGCGCGAAATTCAAATTTACCAAAATTAAATTTTAGATTCACGCTGGGAAAGAGGATTGAATGTTGGTTTTAAGATTTAGTTTGCCAAAGAGGATATTTTACTTCAGATTACCGTAATTTCCGGCCGTTTACCCGCACGGCAGATTACCCGCACTGGTCGATTTTAGCCAAATGGGGAAAAAAGAATCAACAGATTACCCGCACTGGTGGATAACCCGCACCCAAAAACAAAAGAAAATCATGCTAAAAAGTTCGAGAACTCACAAATTTGAAGTGATAAGGCTTTCATCATCGTGGATAGTCCATGCGGCTGCCAATTCAGCGATCAAAAACACTCTCCTTAGCCATAACCGTCTTAAATTTGATTTGACGAGTTAAATATCCAATGTATTAATGTTTAAGACTTAACAGAATGCAAATTGCTGGCTGCATTTGGTTGCAGCGATCGATCGCTGCGCGCCACTGTTTTTGTTAACAAAATACTTCTTTAGCATGCAATTAGTAAATGTCACACCCATTGTTTTCGATGTTCATTGACAATTAAATGACTTGAAAAATTTGCTTCGCAATTTTCTCAAAAAAAGAATATTTCAGGATCTACTGGGTCTTAGAAATCGCTTGAAACGGGAAAATACTTCCTAAATCAAGGCAGTGCTTGCTGTGAATATTTCACTGATGCGCCGAGTATTCTTGTATCATTTTTATCGCTGTCAATGTTTACACGCCTGCCGACAATTATCTTTTTCATCACGTCCCACTAATTATGCAGCGCCATGAATTGAGCACGTCCCTGAGAAATTTATTTATCTCAGGTTCTACTGGGTCTAAGAAATCGCTTGAAACGGGAAAATACTCTATAACTTAAGGCAGCGCTACATGGGAATATTTCACGGATGCGTCGGGTATTCTTGCATTATCTTTTTATCACAGTCAATGCTATGTTTATACTGCACACGTACCGACAAAAGCCGGCATCATGTTTCAGTTTAGCTTTGTGCTTTGCACAATAAATATAAAACGTGTTTAGGTGAGAAGTTTTTTTTTTAATTTAAACAAAGAAACTAGCTGTGAAATTGACAAGGTAAGAAAATTGTCGAAGCACAAACATGTAGTGAAAGATTTGTTTGTATGGATCGTTTTTTATATGTTTTCATCCAATTTGCTTCGGCTTTTTTAAAATCAAGCGACATTAATAATTCTAGAGCAAATAATTAACAATTATCCTGCGAAATCGCGCGGAATAATAACCTGATACTTAGCCGACGAGGCCGTAGGCCGAGTTGGCTAAATCAGGGGATATTCCGCAAGATTGAGCAGGATAATTGTTTTATTATTCAACAAATTCCCATCGCCTACCATTTTCAGAACGAGAAAAACTACGGCTCTATGATAAAAACGCTAAAAGCTAGCAACACATAAGCTTAATAAAAATCAAAACAGAACTTCAAGAAATCAAAGTTTACTACCGTTCACTTAAAAAGACGTATTTACAAACTCATGTTTGGAAATGACAAGACAAAGGAAATAAAATATTGCTACCTTACCGAGAATGAGTCCTCTTCCTGTGAATTGAAATCTTTTCAACTTTAGTCTTTACAACTTTCCGTGAGCAAGTGTGCTGCTTCGTTCGCAATAGCATTTTCTTGGTTGAGTTCTCACTATGAAAATTCCAAGTCAACCTCTGGATATCTTTGTGAGCTGAAGCAAATACTTGTTGACTTTTTGAGAGCATTTAATCGTGGAAAGTTTCTTCCAGAGAGTTAAAATTTACGGAGAACACTGCTGAAACTGCCTGGCTTTTCAAAATGGCCGCCAAACAAGCAATGAAAGAAAATCTGCAGTGCACTTCCAAATTGGTCATTTACGTATATCGCAGGATATCTGTCATGTAGGATGACAGATATTGAGGGCTTCGTTACCATATATGGGCATAGTGACAATTTGTTGAATAATAAAGCACGATACAAGTATTTATACGAAGCATTTCTTGTTTAAACAAATGAGCCAGTACACAGGTTTGTTGGAAGCGTATATTTAATGACTCTTATCATCTCTGTTTTATCTTCTCTCAGTACTATAAAAATACTAATCGGAAGATTTAAAAATTATCACATAACCGGCACTGTCCGATTGCCCGCAGCGACGGTTGTTTACTGTAAAATTAACGCATTACCTGCGGGTAATCGGCCAGAAATTATGGTAATGCAGTGAGGGCAGGATTCGACTTCTTTTTCTGGTAAATGGCTTTCTGCCCTCTTCCCCGCAGAGTCCGCCATCTTTGATAAAGACGTTGGAGAAGCGATTGTGTGACAAAGAGGGGGAGGAGCTATCCCTTTTATAGTGTAGGTCCTTGTTTAAGTTTCTTAAGGAATTTGACTACTAATACAAAGGTATATTGGGGTGGTTTATGACTGTGGAAAAAGCACGTCTTAGCAAGGGCTATAAGAATCCAAAAAGAAAATTGGGGGTAGCCACTAATTTTTTTAGAATTATGGTTGCTTAATTCTCTCTAAAAAAAATGTGTGTGAATTACCCTTGCCAAGGTCTGCTTTTTCCCCATAGTCATAGTTTTTGCAAAAATACCTCTGTATTAGCAGGCACTGTCCTTTAAAGAGTGCTTCTTATCTCTCTTACATGCATACTGAACAGCAGCACAGGTAGCGATGCCAAATTACTGTCATATAAACAGTACAGTCTTTATGACAACTCTAAATAAGATTTCATCCAGACTTAACCTGCGATCAGGCTCAATTTTCGTTTCGCTCGGTGAAACATTCAGGCAGGAAGGGCGAAACGAAAAATAGAGCCTGATACAACTCTTCTACGGAGTGATTGACATTCAACAAAACAGCCAATCAAAATTTTTCCTGCCTGCACGATCCTCGGTATGCAAATTTCCCATAATGGCAATTTGCAAAAAGTCCCACAAATGTCAGCAAAAATAAGAAAATCACAGGCTATGATACATCTTCTAGGCACTAGCACTCAAATTTATATGATTGCTAACTTGAAGGTTCCTGTATTTTACATGGCTGCTCTGTCTGAGCTGAAACTAAATGAAAATTCAAAACACGAGGAAGTTGTCATGTACCAAAATATGCTGCATGCTTGAATCCTTTCCCGTTTCAGGTGGTATCCGGAAATATTCTCTACGCATTTGTCACCGATTTTCTGAGTAAAAAACCTCGGGAAATTAAGAGAAATGCCTTCAGTTTCATTCTTTAGAATAAAGATGTAAATAAAACCGTTTATAAGTTCAAACAAGTATTTTGTAATTTAATTTAGTTCCAGAAGTGGTAAATATTTGAGATTAGAAATGAATCGATATTTCTGAATTTTCTCTCTAAACAGCAGTGAATTTTAAAACGAAGAACATTTATTATAAAACTAGTCAGATACTTTGATGTCAATGTCAGAGATCAATAAAATAAAACGACATTAGTAGCATCGAATGAATAAACTGAAAATCTTTATTAGGTAAAAACAAATACAGCATCTCGCTGATTGCGGCTCTCGCTAAACATCAGTTTTCCGTTAAGTTTACCGAATTGTCAGTTGACTTGTTGATCATTCTTGGCAAAAGATACTAGTCCCTCTGCTGTTCGTTTTGTTTCGTAGAAAGTGGAAACAACCACTACATTGTACTCTGTTTATAATTATTTTCAATACTTGCTGAAAGCCTTCAAATGAAAATTTCGAGACACGATGTGATAAAACGGAATACATACTTCACTGTTGCTGTACTTCTCTGCTCCAAGTGAGAGACAACTTGCGTCAAGCCAAATGCCATTCTCAGGAGAGAAAGAAATGATGACAATTCTCCTAGAACGACAAGAATTTCTTAGAGCAACACTTTTACCTTGGCAGACTAAGTTTCTTCTTGGCGATGGCAGTCGGATCGAAATTGTGAGCAAGTCTCATAGACAATTTACTTCCATTGACAGCTCTATTGTTAAAGGGCCAATCAGATTGTGAGATTCCTGTGGCCAAAATTTGGCCGCCGGCACAAGGTCCTGTGAGAGATTGTATAAGGCCCAATTTTAGCGAGCGACCAAGGTAAGAGAATAGGAGAGCGATGCTAAAATTCGGCCTGATCGGAGGTTAATCCAGACTTGAAAGTTACACAGACTCTAGAACCCGTTTGCACAGCATAATAAACAATATCACATGAAAGTACTTTTTAATTGCTTTCATTCAAATGGTTATCCACAGACTCAAGAGTTAAATGTACAGTGTAGCAGCAATCTATCATTTACAAGAACCACTTTTTTTGTATAACGTAGAGCACCACAGGAAAGCACTGCTCGGTAGCTTTCATTTTAATGACAACACTTTAGGTTTTTAGCTCCAGACTCAAAAGTTAAAACCACCTTTTTCAACATAATGAACAGCTCCTCAGGAAAGCTCAAGAGCTTAAACTTGAATTTTCACGTTTTAGAATTTCATCCACAGAATCAAAAGTTAGAACCGCCATATACAGCATAGTAAACAGCACCACAGAAAAGTACTGCTCAGTAGCTTTCATTTGAATGGTCACACTTAAGGATTTCATCCACAGACTCAAAAGTTAGAACCACCTTGTAGAGCATAATATACACCACCACAGGAAATTATGTACTGCTCAAGAGCTTTAAATAAAATAGTCACACCACAAGATTTTCCTCACAAACTGCAGCATACATGTACATGCACTCTCTTTCTTGTTTCAGACTGCTCTGGCCCTTGCTGTTGCTCAGGATCTGGGACCTAAGGTTCCTTTCTGTCCAATGGTTGGGAGTGAGGTTTACTCATCAGAAATAAAGAAAACAGAAGTTTTGATGGAGAACTTCAGGAGAGCCATTGGTAAGAAAGTCAAGATAAGAGATAGCATACTGTTATCTTAAGCTGAGGGTGGTGAAAGTGGGTTCAGTGTAGAGTGTACATTTTACCGTAGAACTGTCGTTCGTATTTTAGGACTGAGGATCAAGGAAACAAAAGAAGTTTATGAAGGAGAGGTATGTTTGGCTACTTCAGTGATTCACAGACTCAAACATAAGAACCCACTTTTGTAGCATCATAGATAGTAACTAACAGGAGAGTACTGCTTGAGAGTTTTCATTGGAACAGTCACAAATGACAGTAGAATTTCATCTACAAATTCAAGAGGGATAATTACATTGCTGGGAAGTGCTACTGTACATGGCAATTGCTGAAGAGCTGGTAATGTCCATCACACAGGCCATCTGATAGGGTGCGGAAAAAATCAAAAATTATGCAGGAATTTTCAGGCATATTATGCGGACAAATATGTTGATTACGCGGAAAACACGCTGCATTATGCGGAAATTTAAACAATTTATAACATTGATAAATGTGTCTTTCCACTGTTTTTTCTGTTATCTAAACTGCTTAGTGAGGTTCCTTCTTCTTCTTCGTCTCTTTAAATTTATCCTAACTATAAGCTTAAACCACAAGATGATTCTTTGAGATGATGAATGAGCAAAAGAAGACAACATGTTTAAGTTTCCTCGTGCAAGTACTAGTCAAATGCAGTTTCTTATCAATTACTGTTATTCGCTGAAATGTCAATGCTTTTCTCTTAATAGAAATCAGTGTAAGAATAAAACTAGTTCCCAGGCTCATCGCCAAAAGACGCATGGAATACTTGGAGGTTAAAAATTGCTCGTGAACGAAGCGGCGTGTTTTTGTCGATGTTTAGGAGGAAAACTGCTTCAAAATAATCAATCTCTTTGGCTTTTATGTTTGTGAGGATGAAAAGCAGCTGCTTTATCACCAATATTAGGCAAATTTTTCTGTTTTATGCGGAAAAATAATGCTCTGAAAATGCGGAAGATGCGGACGTTAAAGAATTATGTGGATCTGCACCACTGCATCCTGTCAGATGCTCTGATCACAGAAAATGTCCCAGTTTTACATTAACAGGAGCTAAAGAGACTCTTGTCAAAGAAAATTTGTCAGATCGTGTCTTAATTTGCCTTACCACAGGTAACAGAACTGACACCATGTGAAACAGAAAATCCCATGGGAGGTAGGAAGACCATCAGAGCTGCCATACATCTGTATAAATAAATTATACTTGACAGGTCTGTTACATGTGCTGTAAATTATGTTAAACAGCACACATTCCACAGGGATTGCTTTGTAATGTACAGCACAACTTGCTGCAGTGTTACAATGTTATTAAAAAGGCTCAGTGATAACAGGGCATGTCTGAGTGCTGATGTGGCCTCAAAGGTCAAATTTCCCCAATCTGCCTCTGCTTTGGCAAGGACTGATTCTTACATGATAACCGGCACAGGCCAGTAATCATGCAAGAATCACATTTATTTCTTGAGCCGAAAGTTTAAATGTACACTGTATGTAGTATATTCCAAGGATGATCCTAAGGCAATTACAATTGAGTTGACATCTAGTAAGTTGAACCCGCAGTAACTCGAAGCTGTGCGCTAAATTGAACCAAAATTGCTAACTGGAGGCAATTTTTTTGCTTGTCATTTTCTGTATGATTTTACCCTTGGTAATTTGAACCTCATTTGTCAAAGTGTAGTGACACAAAACGTACAATTGAATTTATTTTGGGGGAAAAATGATCAGCAACTCTTTTTGAAGAGTCAAATTGTCCTTTGTGACAATTTCTTTGGTGTCTTGGTGTTGTGTTACACAAAACATGTTATTTCTTCCTGTAAGCATACGTGTGATGAGTGTTGTCAGCAGAAATTCCATCCCTGACAACTTTCAAGACCTCCCGATAACTCAAACCTTTTCTGATTTCCCTCGATGGTCCGAGTTATCGGAAGTCAACTGTACAACAATAGAGGACCTGGTGGTTGCTTAATTTCTTTTGTTTTGGTTCAAGGAGAGAAAAAAGAAATCATTCATGCTTTGCTTGAGATCAAAACACAAATACTGAACTATGTTTGTTTCATGATAACTCGTCCATCTGCCAAACTGGAGCAATTTGGATTTGCTTTCCCCTTTTTCTGTTGAGCCTTTCAACTGTAAAATTCAAACAGTGATAGAATGCATACTCTAGGTAAAATCATACATTGTACAACTCATTGCGTACATGTATCTGTGAAATTTTGAATTTTGTAACACTATACATGTAGTTGCCAAATATAATACTATTATTCTGCTTGAAAAATATAACATGTATTTTCAGGTTATGGCAAAACTGTCAGTCATGTGGTGATTGGACTAAAAACAGCAAAAGGGACCAAGCAACTCAAGGTAGACTTGAAGTTTACATTTGAACATTAGATGTGAACTGCCTGCAATCTTGTCTGTTAATGTTTTATATTTCCCAGAGAGAATTTAGAAAATAGACACATGTCAGTGATTCATTCAAGATGTGTATTATTTTAATGTTGGACAATCCTCATTGTACATGTATAAACTTAAGGCAAAACACAATGTACAGTAAGAATTTTGTAATCTTGTAATTGCTTACATCCAGTTGGTCAATTCCCAGGTACATGTACATGTGCATGTATTATGGTACTTTGACTAAATAGTTATTGGGCTCCTTGGAGTCAAATCTACAGCATGTACATGTAACCCTTCTATTTTTTTGGTGGGGGGGGGGGGGGGGGGCTAAAAGCCCAGATTTTCACTGGAAATGCCAAGTCACTCTTGCCCAGCAGAGTATTGTATACTTTTAAAACAATATTCATAGTATTTGATTAGACTTTTGCATTTACATCTCCAACAACATTTTCTTGTTGTGGTGCACAGTTGGATCCATCGATATACGAAAGCCTTCAGAAGGAAAAAGTTGAAGTTGGTGATGTGATCTACATTGAGGCAAACAGTGGCGCAGTCAAGGTTTGAACTGCACTCAACTTTTGTTGTTTTGTTTTTGTTTCTTTATTTTTTGAAGACAGCCTACAGGTGTAAGTGTGCATTTCTGGTATTTCCCTTTTCTTTTTGGTAAAGGGATATCAGAATGCCATGTTTCCCGGTTTCCAAGATGGCACAACTTGCCTACTTTACCTTACATGATTGTATTCTTTACTGAGAGAAACAAAATCTTTCTTAATGACGTTTTTCCTTAATTTGGAATAACCCTTTTGCTATGGCTGTGTTAAGATAAGAACAAAAGGAATACTAGGTGGCTTAGACAAGAATATTTATTTACTAGTATTCCTAAACTAATTCCAGAATAGTTAGAGACATTTAGTTTGTTTGTTTGGTTGACAATGTTTCTGATTTTCATGGATGTTTTCCTTTTACACCATCAGGGTAAGGTTATTTATTGCAATTAGCAAAATACCTTGACAAAGTTTCACTGTCTTCTTCTTCATGAATTATTTGTCATGAAATATGTGTCCGGTGTTTCGATTTGCTGGT
Source organism: Siderastrea radians (assembly GCA_964017195.1). Taxonomy (NCBI): domain Eukaryota; kingdom Metazoa; phylum Cnidaria; class Anthozoa; order Scleractinia; family Rhizangiidae; genus Siderastrea; species Siderastrea radians. The sequence goes on along the minus strand of OZ024894.1, from coordinate 6,046,587 downwards.
AAAAGCCTTGGGAGTTGTGTTTAATAGGAGTGCTAATTGTAGTTTAAAACTTAATATAAATTGCAGAAAAAATAAGTGTGGTTTAGCTTATTCATGAGCTTATAATAATTATTATCCTTCTTTCCTCTCTTTTTTCTCAGCGTCAAGGCCGATCAGACACATTTGCCACAGAATTTGATCTTGAAGCTGAGGAGTATGTTCCTCTTCCTAAAGGCGACGTTCACAAGAAGAAAGAAATTGTTCAGGATGTGACACTTCATGATCTGGATGTAGCTAATGCAAGACCTCAGGTGAGCTGAAGAGGGAAACAATAATTATTTATCCTCACAGGTGGGACACTGAGGGCTAAACTAAGATTAGAGCAAGCTTGCAAATAACAGCCTGTCATCTGACAAATGTCTGGTCAATTTTGGAGTTTGACCGGTGAAAGCTCAGTTTGGCCTGACAAAAATAATGACCTGTGGCACATGCTTGATAATGACATTCAGTTTGAAACAGAAAGTCATAAAAAATTTTACTGACGGCCTATTAAAGTAACTTGTAAAATGTGTCCGACCAGACTGACCTCTTGTCTGGTGAACCGGATTGACAAATGCACTGATCAGGGAAAAAAATTATTTGCAGGCTTGTTAGAGTTATCGTGATGAAACGATAACTTCATAATGATGAAGTTTAAGAGTTCTAATTTTTGTTCTAGATATCTCAAGAAATTCAAATTGATTCCTGTTTTTGTACCTATACTAGCTAGTAACAACCCAGGTTTGGAAATTGGCACTTGTTTTTCTCCTGGGCCCCTTTTTGGTTTGTTTGTTTTTTCTTTTCTTTTTTGGCTTTTACTTCTTTTTTAAGAGACAAAACTTGTATGAACAGGGTTAAAACTTGGCGGTCGCACGGTCGCCCGTGGCGACTAAGAAGTGTCGAGGGCCACTAAAAGTTGAGGTTTGATTGCCCGAAGGGCGACTACGATTTGAGAGGTACGAAAAGAATAACGACAAAAAAATAAAATGTTTTTCCTTGAAGTACCTTTCTTTTCTTTCCTTTCTTTCCTCAACTCTAAGTTCATCAATTGTAGTAAAAGTTTCGTTCTAAAGTGCAAAATTCAAACCGTTCGTGATCGAGTTTTTATATTGCTCCGATATGTAGACGCCATTTTGATTTTGTTGACACGAGATGCGGTACGTTTTCAAACATGAATATCGGCAAAATCACTCAACACTGCTCGATATAATAGGCTTACTTTTCACCTGAATTCAAAAGCATTCGAAAGAAACTGAGAATCGTGATACTGTAGTTTATAGGCGTTGAGAAGATCGTTTTTGTCCGTATTAGGAAAAAATGGTCCAGTTTTTCTTTGGAAGTTTATGGACCAAGTCAGAACCTATAGGTTCTGATCTATAAGGCAAGGAAGAACGAGACGAGTGATTCCCAACACAGACCGAACAAAGTTTTTATTATGAAAACAATTTAACCAATTTCTCGACAGTACACTGGCAAATGTGAGCTTTCAAGAAAATGTTAAGATCAAGCAAATTTCTTTTGGCGTGTCAGTCGAACACCCTACTAGTAAACACGGGCCGAAACATCCGTGAGGCGTTTATTCGAGTAAAAATGGTTTACAATTTTTTTGTGTTAGCAGAGAAAATTTGAGGGCCACTTCATTTTGGTCTGGGCCACTAAGAATTCAGGGATACTGGCCCGAGTGGCGACCAAGCACTGAAGTTAATTTTTAGCCCTGTATGAAAGGTCTAAAGCAGCTCGGAAAAATCAGGTTCACAGCGTGTCAATTTTTCCAGTATCTGGGCCTTGAAATAGGAGTTGGCATTTGTCTGCGATATTGATACGATATCATTATTAATATTTTGCCCTGTTGAATTGTTTACCACAGGGAGGTCAGGACATTCTTTCCATGATGGGACAGCTTATGAAGCCGAAAAAGACAGAAATTACCGGTACGACCTACATCTGTAACATAATTATGCTTGTGTATCTTACATTTTTCTTTTGTCTTATAGTTATTATCATATATTTACATAAAAAAGAACAAAGGAAAATAAAAATTGAACCAAGGATAAAATTGAACTACAACATGTGCAATTTTTTTGTCGTTGTTGTTGCTGAGAACAAGTGAAATAAAAACTAATGTTGTGTTATGTTTTCCTTTTCAGACAAATTGAGAAAAGAAATAAATAAGGTGAGATGAAAATATCAGAAATACATGATTATAGAATGATACATGTACATCTGTATAATTATGAAAAATTATAAATTCCCTCTCCAGCTTACAGTGCTTGCCACTTGACAACATTTTTTTCGACTTTGGCATCTTTTTTGTTTGAGAACTTACTGAAATACTACCTTTGGTTTAACTTGCCAATCAAAAGTAAAGAATTGCGATTTCAAGGCAAAGTTGTCAATAGTCACTTTTTGAAATACGGAAACCATTTCACCACAAGCATAGTCCGGAAAGACCAAACTCGACTTTCACTTTAACTTTTTTCTCCCTGTTTATTTTGCTTCTGTCTCCATTTTTTCTTCTTTTTGCTGGACGTCCACTAGACTTGCTGCTTCTGCACAGTGTTTCAACCTATATGGTTCTTCTTTTTTAGGTGGTTAACAAATACATCGATCAAGGAGTGGCTGAACTTGTCCCTGGGGTGTTGTTTGTTGATGAGGTAACGCAAATCAAGTCATTATTATAATTATCTTGCCCGAGTATAACTGGTCGTCTTTATAGCGTAGTCACACATTGGGTAAGGTCGCATTCAGTGTTCAGTTCAGTTGCTCGGTTGATGCGGTAAATCCAAAGATATTCCAGTACTGAATATGACATTTGTTATCTTTAGGTTCATATGTTGGATATAGAGTGTTTCACTTACTTGCATCGTGCTCTGGAGTCCACCATTTCTCCTATCGTTATATTTGCGACAAATCGAGGAAACACCACAATAAGGTAAGAAAATTTGCCTGTAGAATTAATGTTTAATACAAATCCTGCCCTTGTTTGGATGTTTCTGCCCTTGGCATCTGTTCTGTTGTATGTGATTGGTGCATAGGTTCATTGTGTTTAGAAAATTTAGAAAAGTCCTGTATTATCAGCAACAATATTAGAAAAACCTACATTTACAGTGCATTCCTTAAGCTGTCTTTTCTTTTTTGGGTTGCATGCACTAGACTAGATTAAACTAAGCTACAAGTGAGATGGGCTAGCTACAAGGTAAGCCGTGCTAAGCTACACACCTGTAAGCTATTCAGTGTGATGCCCGGGGGGGGGGGATGTGGGGGAAGGGATTTCTCCCTAGGGATTTTCTTAACTTTCCTCTTCAAGCTGAGCTAAGCTAAACTAAACGTGACTTAACTAGTTTCAGAGAGGAACAGTAACACCCTGTACAGAAACCAGAGGTAATCGCCGGTCTTACGAGTGCCTATGGCTATTAAAATAAATTGAGATAGTGTAACGTTTTCCCTACAGGGGTACCGAAATAAGTGCTCCTCATGGGATCCCCCTGGATCTGTTAGACCGGCTCATGATCATCCGTACACTACCCTACTCACAAGATGAAATGGTGCAGATTATCCGCATCCGCGCACAGACAGAGAACATCCAAACAGACGAAGAGTCGCTGAATCTTTTAGGAGAAATTGGTACAAAAACCACTCTTAGGTGAGAGGTTATTGCTGGTGTCCGGTTTTTTTGTGTGGCGCATGAAGTCAAATTTCTGTTAACTCACTTTACTTCTTGTTTTTATTCTGAGTGTGATTGCCTTCTCGTTGTTTAGATATGCAGTTCAGCTGCTGACGCCCTCAAATCTCCTGGCTCGTATCAACGGTGAGTACACTATCGCATCACTACTTCCTGAGTTATCTCTGATTCATCTCAACGTCCAGCCGTTTAACGTCAGACCTTCACTGGTTCACACCAGTCAAAGTAACTATTTTAACCCTTTAAGCCCCAGTATCAATATGCATGTTCTCCTTAGTGTTCTCCATATGTTTCTTATGGTACTGGTTGGGAGAATTTGCACAAAATTTCAAGACAGTTCATGTTTGGTGATCATTTCCTTTATTCTCTTGTATTTCCTTTATTTCCTGTATGTTTGATCAAATAAGGATATTGTAAGGAGAAATTAGCTGTCACTATTACGCCTAGAGTTGTGTTTTATGCAATTCACCCTTGATCTTTCATATAACTGTTTCTTTCGTTTGTTTGTTATTCAGGCCGGGAGAGTATTAACAGACAGGATGTCGAGGAAATTAACGAGTTATTTTACGATGCCAAGTCGTCGGCGAAACTTCTGGCGGCGGAAGAGGACAAATACATGAAGTGATCCCATCTTAACATTATTTGACGATAACAAAAGAAAGCTAGACTCTGAGCATTCTCTCTTTCTCGCGGTGCACCTGGAAAGAGAAGAATACGCGATGTTATTTCTGCAACTACAAGACAATCTCCTTTTGCTCTACTGTTTGTCTATCGAGATGATAAGAATATCGAGGCGCGGCGCGGTAATCTTCACGTCTGTTCCATTTCTTTTCGGTCCGCGATGTTTTTCACCCAGTGCTCTTAGTGCCAGAAACTTTTCTCGCGCGCTCGAACATGTGTGGGATCTCAGTTGAATCTCGCGTGATTCTCCCTTATCATTCTTGATGGAAAGCGGGGAATGCTCTTCGCCTGAAACGAAAATCTGTTGTGGAAGGTCTGTCGTGAAGTCATTAATTTTTTAGTTAGGCGTTATAAGATGTGATATTATTTAAACTGTTACAGTACTCGCTTGTTCGTATTTTATGGATAGTGCTTTTTCATAATAAAGTTAGCGGTTTTTAAAGCTGCTTGGACAATGGCTTTGTGAGGGCTGAGTATCTGTGGTAATTTGTTGGTCTCAGCACCCACCGAAGAAATTCCGACCTTTTAATCTGCCTTCAGTAGTTGCATGAGCTAAACTCTGATCAAAGCCTTCTTAAGAGGCATTCCGTGTAAAAACCGACCGGTCGATTTTCGATGGAAAATAGATTTCTTTCATTTTCTGTGCAGAAGTACAACATTATAAGTAAAGTACAAAAATCGCATTTGTTTGGCTTCATTTGATTTTCTACCTGTTTCAGGCCGATAGTTCCGATGCGACCTCTGAACAAGGAAATCCTTCGACCGGAACCCTGGTTTTAACACTAAACTGGAGATAGCATAAAACAACACAGAGTTGCCAAAAGCAGCTTATATTTACTCCATACCTTAAATAAGCCATGTTTATTATTTTCACTGCTAAAGTAACTTGTTCTGTCTTATAGGAATTTTGCTAGAATTTTTTTAGTACACCAACCTACAGACATCACGAACGCCATTGATAAGGTGCCTCCATTAAAATCAAGATTTCTTAAAAGTGGGACCTGACCTACAGCTCATTCTCTGATCAGACAATAGATCAAGGTCTGTTCTAAAAGTAACTATAATAAAATTTGTCGGCACTCGTCATATGGTTATGGAAAAACCTAAACAAAATTAACAAAAACTGCAACATTCACAACTTGACTTAATATAACTCCGTCAATTCAAAGACATTTTGATTTACCTACATTACAACTGAAAGCATTTTAAACCCAAGGCGTATTCAAAAATAGACCATAGAACAGTTTTCGAGCATAACTGGATCAATTTTACCTGAATTACTTCGGAATTCTTCCGAGCTTTTCGAAGTTCACATCGATGAGCGTTAACGGCCAGTTTGTTGTCACGCAATACTCTACATGTGGTACAGCAGCACACGGATTGCCGCTTGAAAAGGCCAAAAGTTCGTTGACATGGAGTCATGGAAGACATAAATACAATAACCTTGTCTTCACCAGCATTTTTTCCAGAGTACTGCGTTCAGTAAGTGAGGTCCAAGACGACTGCTGTGTACGGAAGCCAAAGTACTCCTCGAGTGTTGATGGTTGTTTCGACACTTCAAGCAAAACACCAAACGCTATTCTTCCGTCAGTGGTTGTTACAACGGTCTACAAAAAAAGAAAACCATTCTAACAATACAAACAGTTAAGTACTTTCAACAGATTGGCCACTTTACCTTCGTGCAATCGGCGAAAATCCCTCACGTGCAACGACTGTTTCAAGTGGGAAAAGCAAGTATGTTCATGTTATGTATAGACCGCTGACCATAAGTACTGAGATAAAATTGGCAGCCGCATTTTGGGCGGGATTTGGACGCAGTAAAATCATACTTTTTGTCCAAAGTTGAACATGTTAACAAGGTTATTCCATTTCTTATTGCTGCAAAACCAGTCCGGCCTGTCGAGTTTCTTCGGGGATAAAGACGTAAACTTAACGTTTATAATAATCACGCAGGGAAACAAAAGTTTTGTAAATATGTTGTATACTCTACTCTACTGTGAACCACTAAACCTCAGCGGTGTTTCTCGCAAAGCGGCGTGCTCCAACTTACCTTACACGTAGACGTCTGCTCTCCAAACTGTAATGAGCCTGCATAAGCAGGAGCCCTAGCCTCATGGGGTAGTAGTGGAGATCAGACTATACACATAGATGTTTCTTGAATTAAAATCGTGGCCAGAACGTTTGGTACACTAAGGAATAAATCTATTACAACGTCAACAAAATATACTGCCTCCCCTCTCCTTGGACAAGGAATCCAACACATCTCGGATAACTTTACAGTTCCGTACTTCAGCATTGTTTTGGAGGTGCGGGGAAAGGCTTCTCTTAGTTCCTTTGGGGGTGCTATGTTATCACCTATTTTTACATTGATTACGAAGAGGATACCAAAAAGTGAAGTTTCTCTAAACTAATTGGCCACGGTCAGTGACGGTTGTACCTTTGTAGTGGGAAATATTGATGTCCATTTTTTTTGGTGGTAGTTTTGGAAGACGACAGATGGGATCTTGACGACAAGAGATGACCTAAACAGTTTTGCTGGAAGCTGCTAAAACATAATGCTCATGCAGCTAGATTTTGTTTGCAATGATAAGGTCTTTAACCAGGTCGGTCAAGTCCTTCCCTTTCGCCTTATCTTAACGATACACTAACGCCAGCTCCGTTTTCTCGGTCACATATTGAGGAAACCAGACAAGAAGCCAATTAATAAGTTCCCGCCACACACCAGCCATTTCATAACAACAAGATGGTCGGACACCCGAAGACCATGTCTGTCCATTATATAGGGTCCTAAACAAAGAGTTTCTTCCATCACCCAAAACAATAAGGAGGGCCACCCAACACCGGGGACAGTGGCATCGTCCCATGGCTGACGGCAGTTTTGCGGTCGGCTGAGTAGTAGTAGACAGGTTTGAGGCCCAACGCTCCACAAAAGTGCGCGAGAGAAATCGAAAGCTGACTTGATAGTCAGAGCACCTCGTCTTTCGCCTAGCGTGTATTTGAGGGAGATTTCATTTCCGAATCCCGCGTCTACGCCTCTCTGCCGTCAAGTGAGAGAAATATCATCGCCCTTGACCCTTTGAGACCGGTTGCAAAAAATGCATAAGTAGTCTCAATGTATTCCACGAACGAATTTGTCATAGCGTTAAGTAGTCTCAGTGTATTCCACGAAACGAATTTGTCAAAGCTCAAATTTGTCTTAAATCAACTGCCTCCCTTTTATGGATACAAACATGGTTATTTTAACAGCCTGGATTCAGCTACTGAGAGTGCAGGCAAAGTTTCTCGAGCGGCCACTTTATAACTAATTGATATCGCTGCGAAACCTCTGCGTGGTTTCAGTCTTGTTTAAGCTAGCTAATAGAACAGCTATTTTTGTTTCAAATTCAGCTATTTTTATTTCAAATTGTCATTCCCACGGCGAATTTTAAGTTGTAGAAATTTGACCCGTTTTTGGTGCTCGTTTCCTTATTCACTTTTGATTTCCTGCTCTCTCGCAGCCTGGAACAAGCTACGAACAGTGCAGTTTGTTGACTGTCTTCCATCAGTACCACCATTAATGACCAGCTAATAACAACTCATTGAATTCGTTTCAGTACCTTTGAATTGCAGATCCTACTAGGCAAAAGATTGTACCCTATGGCTCCGAAAGGTCACAATTCAGATCTTTATTCCAATTCTTCCGAAGCTCTAACTGATGTGTCTACTGTATAAACTCGCTACCTACTTCATCTTATCTGAGGAAAACTCTTGTTTCGCGGGTTTCTGGCAGATACCACGCAGCTCTTAACAGCCTCTAATTTCATTGGACCTTGGTATCACGCAGTTCTATTGTTTTCAGGGCTAGGGTCCATTGTTGTTTCTGGTGAAGCCTAAGAGAAAAACCAGGGAAGAACTGCTACTCGGACAGGAAGGCAGTGGATAGGGAGCGGGGGGGCATGCCACAAAACGTGGCCTCAAGGGGGATGGTCACATTACAAACAAGTGAACACAGCTATGAACATCTGCAATACTTGAATAAAGCAGTTTGATGGACAAATGGTCTTTCCGAAAAAATGGCAGCTAGCCTGCGAGCAAGCTCTTGCAGGCTATCATCCCGCTTATGCAAATTTGTTTATTAAAAAGGGGGCTGGGGCTGACCAAAATAATCCTGTTTCCCCACTTCCCCTTTAAGATATAAAATGTCCCCTGAACTTTATTAGGTTTAAATGCGTCCGCGCGCCCTACTAATGTCTGGACAGCGGACTTAACGATAATATTACTCGCTTGAGTATCTACAGTCGTTCGTTGCGCACATGGGGGATTTTCGCCGATTGTACGAAGGTAAAGTGGCCAATTTGTTCAAAGTACTTAACTGTTTGTATTGTTAGAATGGTTTTCTTTTTTTGTAGACCGTTGTAGCAACCACTGAAGGAAGAAAAGCGTTTAGTGTTTTGCTTTGAGTGTCGAAACAACCATCAACACTCGAGGAGTACTTTGGCTTCCGTACACAGCAGTCGTCTTGGACCTCACTTACTGAACGCAGTACTCTGGAAAAAAAGTTGGTGAAGACAAGGTTGTTGTATTTATGTCTTCCATGACTCCATGTCAACGAACTTTTGGCCCTTTCAAGCGGCAATCCGTGTGCTGCTGTACCACATGTAGAGTATTGCGTGACAACAAACTGGCCGTTAACGCTCATCGATGTGGACTTCGAAAAGCTCGGAAGAATTCCGAAGTAATTCAGGTAAAATTGATCCAGTTATGCTCGAAAACTGTTCTATGGTCTATTTTTGAATACGCCTTGGGTTTAAAATGCTTTCAGTTGTAATGTAGGTAAATCAAAATGTCTTTGAATTGACCGAGTCATATTAAGTCAAGTTGTGAATGTTGCAGTTTTTGTTAATTTTGTTTAGGTTTTTCCATAACCATATGATGAGTGCCGACAAATTTTATTATAGTTACTTTTAGAACAGACCTTGATCTATTGTCTGATCAGAGAATGAGCCGTAGATCAGGTCCCACTTTTAAGAAATCTTGATTTTAATGGAGGCACCTTATCAATGGCGTTCGTGATGTCTGTAGGTCGGTGTACTAAAAACATTCTAACAAAATTCCTACGAAACAGAACAAGTTACTTTAGCAGTGAAAATAATAAACATGGCCTATTTAAGGTATGGAGTAAATATAAGCTGCTTTTGGCAACTCTGTGTTGTTTTATGCTATCTCGAGTTTAGTGTTAAAGTCGGGGTTCCGGTCGAAGGATTTCCTTGTTCAGAGGTCGCATCGGAACTATCGGCCTGAAACAGGTAGAAAATCAAATGAAGCCAAACAAATGCGGTTTTTGTACCTTACTTATAATGTTGTACTTCTGTACAGAAAACGAAAGAAATCTATTTTCCATCGAAAATCGACCGGTCGGTTTTTACACGGAATGCCTCTTAAGTTGGCTAATCAGGGCAGGCGTTCAGATAGTGGAGCGCGAGCGAAAAATAAAGCGAGCGAAAGAGCGGGGAAAAAAGGAGGGGAGACTGGGGGAGATAACGAGGGAACGCCTGTGAAATTAATTTTAAAAAGCCCATGCCGCCCTTTTTAGGCCGCCGACAGCGGCAGAGAAACATGAACCCAAGGTCAGGTCAAAGTAAACAAGAAAGTTATGTAATTATGCTCACCGAAATAGGTTTCTCCCGAGTTTGAAGCGTTGGGCAAAGTACTGGTGAGGCTTTAAGAAATCTGACATGCCGAATGGACATTGCAAAATTTTCTGCGATACGGAAAGGCAAATGTCATCTCCACTACTGGACCAACAAAGGTAACGAGAATCACAGACGACTTAAAATACACATCGGCTTATCAAATTGATGAATAGAAAGCTTTTCACTCTGTGACGGAATGAACTTCGTCGTCTTCATCGATTGCAATGGCTACGATATGTTTGTCAGTTGTTGTTCTTTCCTCCACTCCTTCGACAGCAGGCTTTCATGACTTTCATAAATAATCTAGCCGATCCATTTCTCCTGCTTCTTCTTCGTCTACTTCGATAGCCAGCGCTCTGATTCCAATGCTTTGAAGCTGTTCTACTTGGTCTTTCATGATTACGACAAGCGGAGTGACCACAATTATCTTAGAAACAGCGTTTCTTTGCAATGCGTTGATTAACCTTGGAAATAGTTGAAAGATTAAGCTATTTCCAATCCTGTTGGAAGAAACACGTTTTGAAGACAATCTTCTTATTCCATTTGCAAAGTATCCACATTTGTTAAATAGTTAAGCGCTTGCCGTAAACAGATATTTAACCGTGCGTGACTCGATGGAGGATGACCTTCGCACGGGCACGCCATATCGCATTCTTGTCTGCGTCAACAACTCTCTGGTGTTGACAGGAGGTGTCAAATTTGGCCAATCAGAGGGTATACCATATTCTGGTATACCGGAACGGCTTCCTTTGAGAAAATTTCACAGGCGTTCCCTCATCCTCTCCCCCAGTCTCCCCTCGTTTTTTCCCCCGCTCTTTCGCTCGCTTTATTTTTCGCTCGCGCTCCACTATCTGAACGCCTGGAACAGGCTAGGCCCTTGCAAAATAAACACGTTTGAATAACCTTCAAAATGGTCTGCGGTGATAAACGGAGCCTTTGAAAGTGGCTGCTATTTCCAAGGGATTTGCAGTTCGAAAAACGAAGCTAATGGTTCAGCGAAGTGTTCAACTGGTAAGACATTTTTGACCACTTGTTGGCCTTTTAAAGTGCAGTTTGAACAATTAAAGTGGACTGTTCTATAATGCGTAAAAATTTGCCTTAAAACCTTCACGAGAAGACTGCTGTGGCTTAGTGAACTCTTTTCTCGGTCGACGCGTGATTCTTGCTCAAATACAGTTTACCCAGGCGCCTGAACTTGGTGCTAGTCCAAAAAGAACCCCGAGGAACTGAGGTAAAGCTTTTGTTTAGACAACCGCTGGTTAAAAATACTTCGTCTACACGCTATTCTGGCCTTTCTCATGTCAAGAGAACGTGTGTTCTCTTGTGAATGTGGAATGGTTTCTTTAGTCTTAAAAACAAACCCAAGAGGAAATCGTTGGAACTTTAACATTTATTAATGGCACTTCAATTAACGCTGTATGTTGTTTCTAAGGCTGATAGAGTACCCCCCTCCACAAAGCTAAGGATTTTGGATATCCAGTGTCGATCTTTCCTGCGGTTTGATTGAAGCGGTAAACGAGATTTTCTCTGAAGAAATACGTTTGACCACTACTGGAAGTATACACCGCATCGAGGTTATCTGGGACTCCTTTCCAAAACGAGGGTATCGGCTGTGGGTAGCCTGGGTCGACTGTTCGGGTGGTGTCATTGAAGCGATAGTAAAGCGAGTCTTTGAAGAAATAGGTGATGCCGTCAGAGTATCTAAAACACAAATAAAGGCGACATATAAGAAAATAAATGTATGGCTTAGGTTATTAAAAAAATGTTAATATATATTGCCAAGTGCATGTTCTATTCCCTGTTTTGGAGGAAAAAAACCCCTCAAACTTGAGAAGTGATGAAAAGGCCAAGGCTTTGAAGAAAATGTCCATAAAAAGTTTCCCTCTTCACCATCAATAGCCAGATAAACGCGCACTTCAATTCCCAAGTGGTCGTTGAGCGTTCCGTTTTCTTTTGGCGGTGTGGCTGGGAAGAGTAACGAGTACCTACTCTAACAGGTTTTTTATGCCATTTTTGACGGGAATAATATTCCGAGACCCGAGGACATGGTTGGTAGTGATATTGTTCTTTTCCTTTCTATTCTATTCTGCTCTCGTCTTTTTTTTTTTTTTTCTTTTTTTTCAATAAAAAAAGTTTTTTCGAGTCAATAAGATAACTAGCAATCTCGTTCCCAGAGGCTGCATTCCTTTTGGTCAGCACCAAGGATGCAAGACCTCTGGGATAATCAATGTCAAAATGCTGGCGAATCGAAATCTGATTGGCTACTATTTTTTACCGGAAGTCTACGAGAAAGAAGTGTCAAAACAGGAAATAAAAGTACTTAGAATGCTTTTGCTGGACGTTTTCGATCACGTCAGAGACGGACAATGGGAAAGAAATCTGAAAATGGGCGATGCAAACTAACAAAGAATCGAAATACAGTCAAATTCAAATTCATGTTAGAGAAGACGCAAAAAGCTAACTGGTGTCGATCACATGATTAAAACGAAAAAGGCGCCAAAGCCTTGTGATATGTTACAGCGGTTCTTGAGAAAGCTGAATGAATACCTGCTGCAAGATAAACGACGCGACGGTTGAAGAAGGAGTACAATTTTTGGATTAATTCCTCTAATTTCCAGCTCTAAAGTATGGTTCATGGACACTGATGGCTTGAAAATTGTTCTCAACATTGTCTAAAGAGGATGGAAGCTGGCAGTCTTTCCAGTGCAGCCGTACTGAGAAGTTAAAATAAGCGGCTTTGTTTTAAAAATCCGTTCACTCCGCGGAGCCATGTGCAAGTTTGATGGAACAGAAGACAGAATTTAAGCTTAAGCTTATTTTGTTGAACTGGAGCCGATAATCTCACTGTAGCTGAAAAGTGAATGGTATGTGTGATATGTTGCAGCGGTTCTTGAGAAAGCTGAATGAATACTGCAAGATAGACGACGCGACGGTTGAAGAAAGAGTACAATTTTTGGATTAATTTCTCTAATTTCCAGCTCTGAAGTATGGTTCATGGACACTGATGGCTTGAAAATTGTTCTCAACATTGTCTAAAGAGGATGGAAGCTGGCAGTCTTTCCAGTGCAGCCGTACTGAGAAGTTAAAATAAGCGGCTTTGTTTTAAAAATCCGTTCACTCCGCGGAGCCATGTGCAAGTTTGATGGAACAGAAGACAGAATTTAAGCTTAAGCTTATTTTGTTGAACTGGAGCCGATAATCTCACTGTAGGTGAAAAGTGAATGGTAGATTGGATTCTTGAATTAAGTGGTGCAAAAACTGTTGCAGCGACCGGACAGAATGACAAAAACAACGAGAACAGCGATCCTGTTTATTTTTGCAGGACATCGTAGCTGTCGTATTTGTAAGCTTTGACAGTTTGCAGCTGGCAAGACTGATAAACCTCGTCGAGTGTAGGTAAAAGGTCTTTCTCCAGTATTAAGATTAAATTGTTTTCACTCGCAACTTTGATTGTCTGTTTAAGAAATCGTCCATCCTTGATTGTGATAGATTTTTTTATGTTTCTAGCTGTACTAAAAAGTGGCTGTTCAGTTTGCCTTGATTCATTGAGTTGAATTATTTATAGACCTGTGATACTCGTTAATAAATTGTACCTAAGTCATTTTTTTGTGTCTATTCTATGTAGTGTTTTAGTATTTCGGCAAACGAGCTTTCCGTACAAAACTTATACCGTAGTAAAATATTTACCGACGTAGTGGTGGAGAAAACACAACACCAGCACAGTCGAAAGGCGAACATAACACAACGCCTGCTCAGGCACGTTTCATAAATAAATGACCGCTCTACTTTGTCCAAGACCGTTTAATAGCATCAGTACAGTTGATTTGCTCTGTGTCTTCCTTAATAAATAAGCAGTCGCCCTATGTAAAAAAATTTAAGCTAATTTTTACGCGGATATGCCGCGCGCTAAAAACAAGGTCAAGTTTTTTTAAGGTTGATTTCTTGCTCAATTAGACTTTTCAAATTAGTAAGCTTACACACTATTCGACTGCTAAAGTACCTCGTCCATGACTATCGTTTTCTTTCAAGATGTCGCTGAAAATTTGTTAATTTTGTAAAGGGCCGTAAGATGTGAAATAAAATTTGCGGCGGCACTTCAAACTCCTCGACAATGGCTACGTTTTCAGTACCCTTGAAAACGTTCATGCTTGATATTTGTTCTTCTATCAAAAAGTTTAATGAGGATACGGCTACAATAAAAGAGTTAATTTTCTCTTCACCACTGTTGTTTAAAAAACACACACAGTCAGTCACAAACGTATGGAGGCAGCCAGTCACTGAGAGATCTTCCATATTCACCTGGCAGTACACAAATGGTATCTTTACCATCAACAACAACAGTCTTCAGCGCCTCGTATTGGCGTTCTTTGCATTAGAGGTCCGGTCTCCTTTCTGAACTGAATTTTCTAACGCGAAGTGAAATAAATTTATAGAAACCGGTGCAGCCATCTTCGCGAGACTGCGAGCGGGGAAAATTTTCATTTTCACGCGAGTCTCGCGTGAATGTCAATGGCGCCAAAAACAAGGGGACATCGTAATATTTCGCGCCTTTTTTTGTCTTTACACGACCCATAACGCATGCTCAGTTCGCAAACTGTCGAGCATGCGCTTTAAAAAACCGGAAGCCTAAAAAGTGGCATCCGGTTTTTGATTATCCCAGAGCCCGTGGAGCCCGTGGCATTTCGATCCCGCTGACCGTAAATGCGCGCGGGCTCTGGGGACGAGATTGGATAACTAGGGGAACTGTCAAACTACGAAAAGATTCATGCCCTTCTGAGGATATTCTTTTCTTCTCTTTTTCTTCAAAAAATTCCTTCGAGTGGATAGCCGATAGGATAATAATTAGGGGAGGCTGTCAAAGTCCTAAAAGATTCATGCCCTGAATATGTATACCCTCATATTCTGAGTCTTGTAATAGGCTTTTTTCGATATATTAAAATTCAGCTTGGTAGCGAGGCCTAGAGGACACAAATAAAAGAAATTTTACACGCATGTTTATTCATTTCTTTTGTTTGTGTCCTCTAGGCCTCGCTACCAGGCTGAATTTTAACATATCGAAAGAAGCCCATTGTTTGTCTCCCAAGGTGGAAAGCATGCTAGGTTAATAATGTTTACAGACCCCTTTATATCCTTCTTCGAAGTTTTCTTTTCTAATAAAGTGCACTATTTTCATGAAACATTTTTACCTGAAAACTGTATTCAAGTTGTTTGGAACGTCTTTCCAGAACGCGCTGATCTCGCGTGGATAACCATCTTGCACTTTTTGTTTGGCACTATCGTAGCGGTAATACAGATTCGCCTTAAAGAAGTAAGCAAAGCCGTCACTCCAAACAAACGCTGCGTCTACATCCACCGGTACCCCTCCCCAGGCTCCCAGAGAGCGTGGATATCCCACGTCAACTTTGTTTAGACGCTCGCTGTAGCGCCAGTAGCTGTTGCCTTTGAAGAAGAACGTGAAGCCGTTCAGATATCTAGATAAACAAATTAGAACACTTTCACGAAATTGAAGAAAGGGGACGTCCTTTCCGCACCTAGATACCTACCGCCTCCTTACGTATATACTTACCTTTCTCTATGCCTATATACCTATCAAAATAATCTCCATACTTCTATGTAACTGCTTACCTACCTACCTATATGCCTACCTTCTTACCTTCAAATCAGTCTACCTCATCTAGCTACCACCTACTGACCTACCTAACTACCTTGTCTGCTTTCGTGCCTATTCACCTGCCTTTTTTTCCTTCATGCCTACCTGTCTATCTACCAATACCTATATACATACACCAATCCATATCTCCCAGCCTACAACCAACGTTATCTACTAGCAAGCTCTATTGAAAGACACTGAATCTACGACCTAATCTCTTCCTTTCTAGTCACCTCCCTCAGCGCTTTTCTTCTCCATACATGTTTAGCTCCCTTCTCCATTCAGGTTATCTTAGCAAATATCCTAAACACTGAATGTAGGAGAAACTGACGCCGGAGCCCGCGTACCTAAACACAGTATAACCAGTAATCTCAGAGGCATCGCTCCACCAGTTGGTTACTGACTTAGGGTAGCTTGAAAGGACATCGACTGAGTCATCATTGTGCAAAAAGAACCAGGTTTGTGTATCCTTGAATAAATACACGCCTCCATTGTACCACGGTAAGGCGCCTTCTATGTCACTTGGGATCCCTTTCCAGTAGAGGCTTATGGGGCGCGGATAACCGGGGTCCACACGTTTGGTCCGTGGATTGAACCTGTAGTATTGTGTGCTTTTGAAGAAGTAGGTGTAACCATTCGAATAGCTAAATAACGCAGGCAGCAAACAGGAGAAAAGGTTAACAGGAAACAACAGTAAACCCAGAATATGGAAGTGACAACTGCGGTTATATACTTATGGTAAAATTCACCTTGTCGAATGGTTTTCGTAGCCATAGTATAGATTGAGTGACTTGTTTGATTTAATTGTTCTTCACCCGTTAACTAACTCGTGCATTAACGGTTCGGTTTAACTATATCTTATGCAATGAGATCGGCATAACTTTGCATAAATTGAAGTTTCTGATCTATTTTAAGCTCAAAAAATACATTAAGCGCTAGTTGTAACGGTTCGACTACCCTGGCCATCCCTCTGGCGTGTCGTATGGTATCGCCATTTTAACGGGGCCTTTCAGTTTCTTTAGTAGGGTCGCGGTGGTGTAGTTGTTAGCGCTTTGGACTTCAGATCTGAAGGTCGGTGACTCGACGCCCAGTCCCTGCCATCGTGTTGTTTCCTTAGATAAGAAACTTTTCCCCACATTGTCTCTCTCCAGGCGTATAAATGGGTACCGGCGACATGCTGCTGGGGGTAACCTTGCGATGGACTAGCATCCCATCCAGTGGGGAGTAGCAGTTATACTCTCAGTTGCTTCATGCTACAGAAACTGGGTTAAGCTCTTGCTCGTGTGGGCCACCTTGGCTCGTGAGCGACTTTACCTTTTACCTTCAGTTTCTTACCTGATAACGTCATCAATATCATCTGGTACGCCGACCCAGAAGTCACTTATCAACCGAGGATAATCAGAGTCCACACTCAGCGAGGAGTCATTAAACCTGTAATACTGGTTTCCTTTAAAGAAGTACGTCATCCCATTGACGTATCTAAAGACGCCATTTAGTGAAGACGGTACGCCTTGCCAGTGTTTACTACTTGGTCGTGGGTAGCCTGGGTCTATCTCGCGACTATCCTCATTGTAGCGGTAGTAATTCGAACCCAGGAAGAAATAGATGCGCCCGTTTGACCAACGAAATGCAGCGTCGATTTTACAGGGTCCTAAGTTTGAGAAAACAAATGTCATGAAATTAAATAATTTGTGAATTGTAAATAACTGTGGGAGGATCAGAAGTAAGTAATACAGTATTTCTCATCTGTTTGCCATAACACCAATTTAGGTAAATAATGTACTTAATACTCTCATATCGGGTCGCTGTTTTTTAACTTTCATCAACAGTAATATGTGTTTTGGAAATGGAAGCTTTATGGGCTCACAACTGCTGATTACCAGCATATTTGTGCGCCGTTGCTGTTTCCCAAATGTTACCCCCCCCCCTCCCCCAAAAGAAAAAAAACAAAGACAAAATGATAATCAATTTAATTAAACGTAGAAACAAACAAAACCAAAACGAAACGAAATGAAAGGAATAAGGATGTATTCATTTTTCAAATTTTAAATCCTTAGATTCCTTTTCATTTCATTTCACCCACTCTATTATTTCGACTTCAAAGTCCCTCTACCATCTACTAGACGAAATAACATGCAATGCACACCCAGCACTTCTCAACCGGATATCACCGCTTCTTAGTTCGGAATCTATTTAACACTGCTATTTCACTGGTGCATACTGGATATCAGGTGGTAGCTAACGCAACAAGTTGGTTATTATCACTTCATATTCAACAAGCCCCAGTGGAATCATTTTTAGTTACATTTTAAACTTCATTTATTCG
The DNA here is from genome assembly GCA_964017195.1 of Siderastrea radians. Taxonomy (NCBI): domain Eukaryota; kingdom Metazoa; phylum Cnidaria; class Anthozoa; order Scleractinia; family Rhizangiidae; genus Siderastrea; species Siderastrea radians. The sequence continues at coordinate 6,028,558 of OZ024894.1, read as the reverse complement.
CTGCTGAGTTGTTTGGTCATAATTTTGAAAAGATCTATTGCTTCCTTGCGAAAATGTTTGAATACCACGGCACTTCTGACTCAGGTCCCCAGTCGTCTTCAGGACGCTCGCGGCACGGGAGGTTGAGAGCAAGGGGTGATGGGAAGGGGAAAGGGGCCCTCGCTTTCTTTCTACCCATCACACCTTGCGCTCCCGTGCCGCGCGTCTTGAAAACGACTGAGACGAGTCGGACGGCACTTGACATGGCATACAATGTTTATGAGAAAAAGGCAGGGTTTTTTCCCTGGTAAGCGGGGAGAGTTGGTGGTGCGTGTGAACCAACCAAAAGGCTAGAAAGTCATTCAGAACCGGAATTGAGAATTTCATAAAGCATGTTCCTTACTATATATGTTTTTCATTAGAGTAGGTCTATACTGCTTGACGTCTCGCTCCATTTTGTCTATCTGCCCTGGTGTGAATTCCCACATGCAAGCATCTTCCATGACTACAGCAAATAAAAGAAAGTTGAAGAAGGCAGTCATGTATTGACTGAATCTGGGACAAAGGGTATTCACGGAATTTGTAATAAAGGCACGCGTTGATGGGTTAAAAGTGTAGAAACTACTTTGAATGTGAACAACCACCAAAAATTTCAAGGCTAGTGATCCCTGACTTTAGATGTTTATAACTTTTTTAATAAGCTTGCTAAAACCACTAAACTTGGTAATTTTTTCCTAAAATTTATCTGGAAACAATTTGGTATGACAATTCCTTGTCTATTAAGTTTAATGTTACCATGGCAACCATTTTTTGACAAGCGGCTTTTTGTTCAGAATTTTGAAGTACATTTTACATTCTTAGATCATTTTCGTGTTAGCAGTATTCATTTTGGTCACTTCTTGATCACTTTTCGCGGTTTTTGAAGGTTTTGGAAAAATCCAAGATGGCCACCGTTTGCAAACAAGACGTTATTCTGACGTCATATGTCGTCATCAGTTAATGTTGTGGACTTTAAAGGAAACGATTTTGGACGTACTCTCTGTTCTTCAAGTTTCGTGTTCATAGCTTCAATTAATATTGTCAGAGTTAAGGTGTAGAAGAAGAATCCGCCCCCACCGCCCCCCCCCCCGTCCCAGAAGCCCAAGAAAAGCCCGGTCTGAATAGCATTAACAGCCTAGTCGCCAAGGCCACTTTTTATCTGCAGTTTCACCGCAAATATAAGTTGACATATTGCATGTACGCCCTCTACTTACAGCCCATGTAATTATGAATTGGATCCAGTCCACTATCGGCTTTACAGGTGTCCACTGATTGGTTGGTGCAGACGTACGTGTAATCTGAGCAGCGAGGGGTGTCCGCAACTTCATCATCCCCCTTGAAACAGCCACCCTGTAGGAACAACAACAGCCTAAGAAAGGATCAAAGCTAGCAGTCTCACAGACAAACCTATGTTCACGGTAGTTGGATTTCAGATCAAACTGGAGTTTAGAGGCGACAGTTTTTCAAGGAAATTTCCAACCATCATCAATTTCATTTTTTGAATACTGGACTGCTGTATACATACCTCACAGACGTGGAAAAGGCCGAAGTAATGACCGATCTGTTAAGATAAATAAATCACATATAAAATCAGGCATAATTCATATATCACATCATAGTGTTACCCGGGCTCGATTTCTCGAAAGCCATTATTTTATCCTCCGATTAGAGGTTAATCCAAAACTGGTAATGTAAGGTTAACTAATCCTGGAACCAGATTTAATTCTAAGTTTAGTATCCCTCGACTGTACACATATCACCTCAGGTTAAAATAAAGTGCACGAAAAATGGTCAAGTTGCTGATAAAAGTTGTTGCTGGGGAAATTTCGCCCCACTCCACTGATCACATTTTCGGTCCCATGCATGTTTTCCTAAAAGTCCACACACCCTTTTTGGTCCCGGTCTGTCAAATTTTACTGAGGACGGTGCCTCCTAATACAGAGATATTTTTGCAAAGGTTATGACTACGTGGAAAAAGCAGATCTTAGCTAGGGTTATTGGACTCTAAAAAGAAAAATGTGGGTAACCATGCATCTTTTGGAGATAATCAAGCAGTCATAACTCTAAAAATCTGCTTATTCCACATAGTTATAAGCCGCGCAAAAATAGCTTTGTATTATTATGCAAATTTCTTAAAGGCAACCCGACTATCTCGGACCAGGGGCCCGTTTCTCGAAACTCCCGATAGCTTACCGAGGCCGGTAAGTATTTATTACAACCTTTTTTTGTCGGTTGCCAGTGTGTTCCATACAATTATAACAATTTCTCTGTTGAAGAGTACTGTACACACAAAATAGTTTTCAGACCTGGTGTGTTATCGGGAGTTTCGAGAAATGGGTCCCAGACGCGAGATGCGCAAAACGTATGCGCAGCCTGACAAATGGATGAACGTCCTTAAAAGTAAGTTGCTTCAATACCTCATGCACAGCATTGTCTCCAAGGTTATATGTCTCCATCGCTCCACCTGGTAAAGTTGCAAAGTGAATAGCCACACCATGAAGTAAATCTGACTCTGCTGAACGCCAAGGCCACGTTGCATCGCCGAGTAAAGCTGGATCGATGAATCGGCAAGTGTAAATGTTTAGCGTTGTTGCAGGTGAAATTCCGAGTGCTCTACGCAGTCTAAACCTCCAGCGTCTACACATATTAAACCACTCATCATTACTTGTTCTGTCGACTGAACGCTAACAATAACAAATAATTGAAGGTTAAGTTGCAAATAGGCTTCTTTCGATATATTAAAATTCAGCTTGGTAGCGAGGCCTAGAGGACACAAATAAAAGAAATTTTACAAGCATGTTTATTCATTTCTTTTGTTTGTGTCCTCTAGGCCTCGCTACCAAGCTGAATTTTAATATATCGAAAGAAGCCTATTGATTAATGCAAAAGAGTGTCAGCCAATCAGTCAGTTAGTTAGTCAGCTAGCCACCCAGTCGGCCGGATAGGCAGTCAATAGTCAGCCAGTCATTGTCATTTTGTCCTTCAGTCAGTTAAACTTAGTGATACACACAGTTAGTCAGTCAACCAGCCGGTCAGTTAGCCTGCAACACAGTCTTTTTTTCTCTTAAGACTCTCGAGAGAAGTGCGCGAGAGAAGAAAAACGCCAACACTCCAAGACCGTACATTTCCATGGACCAACAGTCTTTCACTCAGTCAGCCAACAGTGGGTCATTTTACTCAGTCAGAAACTCAATCACTCAGTCAGGTATTCAAGCAGTCGATCGATCCATTCAGCTAGTCGTTCAGCTGATTAGGCAAGCCAGCCATTCAGTCCGTCGCTAAGTCAGACAGTAAGTCCATGGTCAGTCAGTAAGCCAGTAAGCCAGAAAAGCAGCCATCCTGACTCACAACATTTGAACAGTGTAACACCACTTCTCTGAATTCGCTTTCAAACCCAGTTGCCTTGAAACAAAACGTCAGACAAAGACAGACAGACAGACAGACAGACAGACAGACAGACAGACAGACGGCTAGCCGGCCAGGAGAACGTGGTCAACCGGTCAGGCGTTTCGTCATTCCGTCAGCAGGCCAGGCACTTTCTTAGCTGTTGTGTGATATCATATTATTTTTAGACAATATTAAAGACACTTACTGTTGTAAAGCGGAATGGTGAGTCTGAGAAAGCCTCTGTTGAACAAAAGAAATCACAAAGGTCAAATAAAACGTTGGTTGCAGTTAGCAAGCCAAGTTATGAGGACTGACATGGAAAACAATATTGAAAAAAATTCTTACTGTTCAAGACTCGGACCTGGTCCTCCAGCATGACGTCTGAAACATTACCCAACCCCTGTGAGTTATAGATCACGTGCCATGCAATGGGGACAAGATAATGCTCCTTGCACTTAAGGTTGCTGTTCAACAAGGCGTTGTACGCGTCCAAATCTTGTCTCTGAATTGTGTTCTCTATCAACACTCTCTCGATTTCTGGAACATAAGGAGCTGAGGCAGTTTGCGGACGATCGATTTTGGGATCTTCAACACCGCATTTTCGATTCAAAATCGTCCTCTCGCCGTGACAACAAAGGATAAGAAAAATTGTTAACCAGTGACTGCAAAGCAAGTAAATACGGAATGATTTCACTCTGTCATTCCAAGGAACAAAAAAGACTATTCATAAATGGAGGCCATAAACTTGATTTCTGTCATTATATTAGAAAGAATCACTTGCAGAAAAGCTAAATACTCCAGGTTTATAACATCGCTGTGAGTCACTGTGAGATGTCTTAGGGCCAGATTCATTCTTGTACCCAAGTACGGTGTTGACGATCTCTTCCCATTTACTCGACTTGGCGCGATTTCTCAGGACAACACCTCGGTAAGTTATTCAGTGACGTCATGAGATTCGCGCGCGTAAGCGAGATAGAAAATGAATCCTCCGGAGAAATCGAAGGGGTAGAATCACGGCTTTTCCCTAAAATATAAACCTCTTAAAAATGTACGAATTCATAACTTAATTTGTTTGCCTTCAAAACAAAAACCTGTAAACTTCCGGCAGAAACGGCGTATTTTTATTATGCATCAGTTTCACATGTTATTGATTTTTTGGCAAGCCGAGCAAATAAACTTATTTTCGTCAAAACAGCCAGGGAGCAGAGACACTTACCATACAAATATATTAAATTGTACAACCCGAACTTTTCACCCTTGAAAACCAAGACGCCCAACGTTTAAGGATAGCATTGTTAATGCGAGCCGAGTACAATTGTTTCTTCTCAATTCGCCAAGCAAGAAAATTCATAAAAACCACTTTTTATTGGTCTAAATACAGCTAGGTTACAGAAGTAAGGTTCACCTGAAAAAGAGACTACTGTAGACGAATTTCGGTGAAAACATAAGTTAATTCTCAACCTTTTAGTGTAGACCGACAGAAAAATCCAAACAGACGAAAAAAACGTAATTACGAATGCGTTTTAAAAAGCAGTAACCAAACTAACCAAACAGTTAACTTCGAAATTGCGTAAAAACGCGATCCATAACAATCAGATAAAATGAAATTCTAAACAATATAACAAGTTAAAAAAGGTTGGATGACTTACCTCAAATTTAGAAGTTTAGGAAACCTCATGTCTTGTAATAAATTCATAAAGCACAGGGCAACGGCTTTTTTTTACCGACACAAAAGCAAGTCGATGTCGGCTTATTTGGTTTCTTGGAAGATCAAGTTACCCTAGAAACTTCTATTTATCCCAGAACCTACTCTTTCCCCCCAAAAAGGAAAGATTTTGTATCAAGGTGGTTAGACTTAGAGAGACAGGATTTCAGTTCAAAATGCTCGAAGAAGGGGTCTTCCTCAATTAACGTATTCTCGATATGAAATTTAATTCTACATGAAGTGTTTCTCATAAGCGTTTCTTCAAGAAGTTGAACTCACAACTGTCAATCAGATTTTCGAATTTTTCATAACATATGACAGTTATATATTTACACTGTGAGTTCTTTAGCTGGAGATTTCCACCGTAACTAATAAAACAAACCTATTGTATGGCTTTGCAAGAAATCGGAGTTTTCGAAACAAACACTGTCTTGCCTGGCGACAGTAAAAACTGAAAGTCGACGTCAAAAAAGCGAAACATCTTTTCTCAAAACTCTTTTTGTTTTAAGTTTTGTAGTAAACAAGTTCCACATTTGTTGTAAGAAATGTCAGGAAAAATCTACCTTAGTGATTGAAAGTATAGTATAAAATAAAATGTATTCATGAGCAGAAAATATGTATCTTAAATAAAATATATATTCATTTGCGGGAAAAATATATCTTAAATATCATATTAAGCTCTATGTTGCTGGAAAAAGCAAGGGGTCGAAAATTTAGACCACCAGTAATTCATTCACTTTTTAAAAAAGTAAGAAAATGTTTCATATCGTGAACGAAGACAAAGATCTATCGGTAACCGGTAATGGTAACTGAAAAAAAGAATCATAATTTTATCGTAGATTTATGGCGTTTTATGTAGTTAAAATCTTTGTTATTAAGGAATATAACTAAACAAACCAGATTATAAATTTAAAAAATAACGGCCTTTATTTCACGACGACTGTGGAAGCAGTATTTATAGCCAAATAAAACAAAGGGAAACGAGAACATGATTTTTTTTGTCTCAAACACTTGTATAAAAATATCTTCTTACAGGAAGGCGTCTGAATACGAAGTAAATTTTTAATTTTTTTTCGGAACCCTTTATCCCGGAATTCAAGTCCCAACAATTTCCTTCCTTTGTTTTGTTCAGCTGTTTTATTTCCCAGGCAGTTGCATTGTTAAAAAGTTAGAACTACCTGTACCTCGTACATCGTCAGCCTCGTTTCCAGTCGTCCTCGGGGGAAATCAAATGTGACGTCACCCGTCAAGGTCAACGGAAAGATTCGCTTCGTGTTCGGCCCCAAGCCTCACGCTGTCACTCGATAAGTGCGAAGAGGCCTGGGGCCGAGACTTGTACATCATAATAAACAGTGCTACTGACTGGAAAATACTTCTTAAAAGCTTTAATTTTAATTTTTTTCTTCACAGGCTCATAATTAAATTTTTATACTCCATGTTTCATAGGATTCTCTCTTGTGCGTTCGTTGACCGGTCGTCGGTCGAAGGCGTTTTTAGCACAACAAGTAGAGAAAAGGACAAGACAATAAGTTCGCCCGTGGTAACACGCTCAAGATTCGCCTCTAGCATCGTATACTCTCCCCCGGGTTCCCCAGTCTTCGTTACGCTCGATAGAGACCTTGATAGAGACCTTTGCGGAGGAGAGAGTCACAACAGCGGCTGTAATCGACCGCTATAGCAACCGAGTAAAGGACTGGGAACAAGTTTTCAAAATTAACTAATTTATTTGTTGCCTGATAAAGCACCTCAAAAATAGTAATAATGCCAAGGTTGGAACCAATCAGTTAATTAGAAATAAAATAAATTGATTCCAAAAATCAGGCAGAGTTTATATGACATGGGGGGGGGAGGGGTGGCACGCTTTCAAACTAGAGACGCTTGTATTGCCGATTTTTGCTCTATTTGAAAACTCAGTTTTTAGTCACTTTTCACCCAAGCGTTCTCAAACTTAGCCACGCTGGTAATTCTGACGTGCACGTTCATGTGATCGATCATTTCTTTGTAATATATTGATTTCCGCTATATTTTGTACCTGCAGCTGCTCCCAGGCCTCTACTCGTTTCTAAAGTGGCGAATGTCATTTGTATTGAGCATTGTATTCCATCGGGATCACAAAGTGCTACCGAAGAATTCAGCGGCTTCAGCCTCTACACATGCGTTGTATCCTTCCCGATGGTATGCGCTAAACATACGAGGAGTGAAAAATTGATTGGCCGTGTTGTGTTGTGGGAACACCCCGCACAGTTCCGCGGACGGTCTCTGACATTTGTTGCCATGGCAACACTCACAGCAACAGAATGTTAGCGTGTCGACCTCGCCAGCGGTTTGTTGTGGACTAACTCCCCATTTGGAGGCTTCCAGATCGACGTCAATGTCATGCAGTGATTTTTTCCATGTAACGGGTTCCTCAGTCTTGATTCTAATTCCTTTGTTTGGGTGACGAGGTGAAATAAGCAGAATCTCACCTTCCCCAACCTTGGTTCCCTCTGAATACAAGTCCTTCTTTTCGTAGTAATGAACCTTAAACCTGTAAGTATTTTAAAAACATGCGAAATTGAGCATAAGTTATGAGTATAAAGGACACCTTGCCCACTAAACTAAATTACATAAATAATGTATGTATTTATTAGTTCAACATCAAATATTTTTTCAGTTTTAGGGATTCCTATGTTAATACGAATTTGTGATCGGATGTCCTGTACTAAATTGTAAAAACAAAATTTTGCCACCAACGTTTTTCCCCTTTCCGCCTAAAATAAACAGAAAAAGACAAATTCCTCAATATAGAAAATCTCACTGTTTGAGCAATTGAATCAAAAACTTCATTCTGTCATCCCATGTTGCAGAGTCTCGTTTGAAACAGGTAACTCCGGTTTGGGATTTCGCAGGTGATTTCCGAAATCAGGAGGGATATCAGACAAAAAAGATTAGGATACAATATAGAGCTCTGTAATTTAATGGGGCTCATGACATTCTGAGCAAAATTTAACTTACAGGCGTGAGACTCCTGCTTATATTACAACATACCCATAACATTCTAGCTATCCCCCCCCCCCCCACTTCAGTGGGGTGCTCCTCTTACCCCATTTTCCGTCAGAAAACTGTTCTCCTTATTATCTCGCCTAGATAAATGCTCGGGTTTCAATATGTCAACATTACCCTAGTTAAATACGCTTGCAAATATTACTTTAAAGGTCAAACGATCCAACATAGTTTTTCCTACAACATTGCACATCTTGCCTGTAGCTTCTCGGCTGGTATCCTTGCCGCTTGCTAACAAACTTTTCCTTGATATCTTCAATAACGTCACGTCCATCTAAGCCTATGAAAGAGCAGTGTAGTTTCTGGCGAGCCAGTAATAAGGCTTGGAGCAAGGAGTCCCCCCATTCGGAGTCATCAGTCTTGTGGCCACCATCCACAACAACAATCTTTGTTAAGCACTTCTTTAAGAGCGGCAATATGGCGAGATTTTCAATATGGCCGCCATCACTGAGTCGCAAGATGGGAGGAGGCATGGGACCAAGATTGACTACTAGCAGCATATCTCGCACAAACCGGACGAAAGGTACCTTGGTTATGAACCATCTGCGCGACACAAATTGTTGTTAGCTTCACCTGATGGTAAGAATGGTTTGCAGCCAACGAATTTCTTCTTTTAAGCCAATCAAATTATAGTGTAAAAGTATGAAATTTGAATTTTTAGTGGCGTTGCAAAATATTACAACGATTGAGCTTTTGACTTCGACTGGAGTCTTGATCATGAGGTGGTGAAGTCACGTGATATGTGACTTAATGAACCTGTCTCATCGGCCTAGCTTAAACAGGGACGGGGATGGATACAGACTTTCAGACGTGTAGAACAGGCTTATCACGCGATTTCACCATAATGTAATTAAGAATCAAGTCGGTGTCTAAAGCTCAATTGTTGTAATATTCAGTTTGCATAAATGCATTATTTTAGGTTAATGCATCTGTTTGCTGGACAGTCGAGGTCACTGATTTCTTATTTGCATGTGTTATAAACCAATCACCAACTTATTTTAATATTGATATATGACCTTGTATTTCAAGGCACATCATAGAAGGGGGCTGGGGTTGACGGAAAGGAGGTAACCGACTTCCTGTTTTCCGTATCCTAACATTTCGTCATTTCCTTTTCTCCCTACTGTTGGATGGTCCTGTCCCGCCACCCCCTTTATAGGAAATCCCTCCCTCCGACCTGTTCCATTTTTCCACGCCTACTGTATCTTTCCCATCCCGTACAAGACTCTAAAACGGATTGAAAACCCTGCCTAATTGTTTTGGACGATTGAAAAGAAAATCCTTATTTCCATCACATACCTCGTGTGCACGTGTATTGTGTTTTTTTGTATTATTTGCCTGACCCCACCAGTATAAATAACTTATTATCCATTAAAGATAGCCTTGCATTTCTAGCCCATTATGGTTATTTAGGGCCGCTAATAATCACCCCTAAATTAGCATAAGTATATTTTCACATAACACATCTAAGAATGTAAGGGCGTATGCGCACAAATGAAATTGTTTTTGTATACCTCGCTACGACTTCTGATCTCTTCGGAGCTTTATTTCCCGTCCTCAAAACAGACAAAACTGTTAACGTCAACAGCATGGCAAAAAAGGTGAACACGCCAATGGCAACCCACATCTCGTCTCCCCCGGAAAAGTATACGAGGGGAAAACAAATCAGGGGGAGAACAAGAATGGTGTCAATAACGGAAGGCAATGCCTGTGAAAACAAAGGAAAGGATCTTTGAAATTATGAATATATGAAATTCATATATTTGAACTGCGGTTAGTAAGTGATGCAAGTGATGTCGTTTTGCTTTTTTTTCTTTGTTTCTTTTTTACTCATTTAAAGAGCACGCTCTTGATAATCAGAGCGAAAAAGTAATGAGGGGCTGTGTCACGGGTATTTTTATGTCTTGGGGTCAAAATTTTTAATATACACAACATGGTCTTAGAACCCAAGAAGATATGAAGTGAATTCTTTGAGAGCAGAACAAAATACAATACATTTATATCGGTTTTTGTGACTAGAAAGGAGAGGAAACTTTAAAAAGCGATCCAATTTTTTTGTTGCAATCCTTTTTCATCCTGACCATCCGTAGCCAAAGGCACGTATCTACAGTTAAGTGCACTAGTAAAGCAGTTTCAAAGTTAACACAACCATTATTTTTGGGTTTCCATCAAAACAAACATGTCTTTTGGCTTCTTAAATTCCTCGACCAATCCACGAGCAATTTGGCACAGCACTAGCAGTTGCCGGCCAGGCAATGGTTTTAATTCCGTTTCTATTGCATGAAGCAACTATGAGCGTCAGTCTAGAGTCAATGCTAATTCATTTCAGAATTATTCCATCACTTGAGAAGTTCTCCTTATGGTTTGATAACACCTAGTTCCACAGAAAGACAATTTGAAGTAACGTAGCCAGATACCGGTCTTAAGTTTCTGCTAAAACCCCGATATGTACAAGCAAGAAGCCAAGAAACTGTTTTTGTTGGGATTCTTCCTCGATAAGATAAGTTGACATGTCAAGAGCCATGAAAACTTTAACTTGAAGCACATTTTCATATTGCCGGAGTCAAGACACAGTGTGCATTATCGTGCCAGAAATCGGACCGAAAAGTTTCGGGGCTTTCGAGAAACGCACGCGAGGTTCGAACCTAGCATCGTGTTAGTAAATCAGACCAGAAACTTTACTTCAAACTGTCTTTCAGCTCCATACTAAACTTCTGAGGTGGAAACTGCTAGACCAGCCTGAAAGAAGCGAGCTATATATCTGCTAGCTTACCCTTAAGAAGCAGCTTTCTCTTTTCAACCGTTCCATGTCAGAGACCATTGCCGCACCCATACCGAGTCCTAACACGATTTGAAGCTGTTTGAAGCTTTCCACTGATTGATCGTAGGCACCCATGTGCCGCGCAACTGCGGCGGCTGACGCTGCCATGGCGGCCGACAGGTCGATGTCTTGAGGATAAAGCTTATTGTTAAACTGTTCCTCCTCTGGTGGTCTATCCAAGCGTTCTATCTCGGTTGGTGACATTATAAGAAGCTCGTACTTTAGCTCAGTTTCTGAAACACCAACTGCCCAGTTATTGACCGCGATGTTAGCCAGGTATTGCGGCTTGACACCTTCAAGATCACCAAGGCTCAAGGGGCCGTGCTCGCCATCAGCGAGATTCTGGCGTTTTGTGGGAGATGCACATGTTATTAGGAAAATATCTTCAATCCCGATTCCTAAGCATCCGGTTGAACCCACACTGGCGTTTGTGTAGAAAGCTTTCTGAAGTCGCCATCTGCAAGTGTGTAAATAAAGTAACGTCCTAATGAACCTCAGTCTTCTGATAACTCCCTAATTAAAGGGCTCCAAGTTTTTACTAAGATAAGACAGAAAAAAAATTTCTTTGTATACAATTTCTAGGAACTAACATTTCCAGACTCAGTTAAGTCCACAGACTTTAGAGTAGCCATGGTGACTTAAGAGTTTAATCTAGGGGTTCAAAAGAAAGGCTATCGTTTACAGCTTAATTGACAATACCATGAAAAAGTATCACTTACTATATCTCTTATTTTAAAGATGACAATAATTGGGGCGATCTTCCACAAAACTCAAAGGTTATATCCCCTCATACAGCAAAACAAAAAGCACCACAGGAAACTGCTTGATGGCTTTTTTTACAGCCAATGGTCACATTTTAGGATTTTAAGATAACGCCAGAAGATGTCCAAGGAGAATTCGAAATTCAGAGACAGTAGTTTCGCAAAATAATGGAACTGAATTCACTTCAGCTTCTTACCTATTAAAGACGTACACCAAGCGCTGCTGAAGTGCTCCTAATGCAGGTACAATCCAGATCACGAGTCCAGAGGCAAAGAGAAGTCGATAGAATAAGTAATCAGAATACGTCACACCAAACACTGTTGCTTTGAACACTTTCCAGTATACAGCATAAGCGTAGACATAAACCACCAAAACGAAGGACGCTTTACGCCTTAGAACCGGGAAGAAAAACCACACGGCTATGCTGAAGAGGACGATAAAGACCTTCGCCCACATGGGAGTTAGATCGAAGAAGTAATAGATGTAATATGGAATGAAAGTGAAAGCGAAGAGAAGGCCGCACAAGAGCGACAAGATATAGATCTTGTCACGAAAGGCAGCGCTTGATTTTCTGGCCAACAAGTAGAAGAAAAGATAGAGCACTGCTAGAACAGTAAACAGCACAATCCTTTCGTATGCTTTTGACCCTTGCTTTATCGCACAGGGAATGCCTCTCTCTGGGACTGTGGCGTTGGCAACAAGCGACGGATTGGTTGGTTGACCTGTGGTTGCTTCATCCCCGCATGATTTCTCTGAGGCTCGCAGCGTTTGTCCAAATATGAAGTCGATTGCATAAGCCAAAGGATAAATGTAGGAACCCCACACGATCAAGGGCATTATGATAGAAACGAACAACATCAGCGACAGCAGCACCACGGTATCGAAAACTCCCTGAAGAGGTTTCTGCCAGTTGCACATCAACCCTGCTCTTTCTCTCATGTGGTTAAAGAATTCCTGATGCCATTTTGGATCGTCCTTCTTGCCATTCCGATATTTCCAATCCAGGTAGGCCGTGCCTGTGTAACCGCCCCCTGACACACAGCTCAGATAGTCGATCTTGGCGTTGCGCTGTAAAAGCCTGCGCAGAACTCCAGAACAGAGGGCCGCTGACCGGATACCGCCGCCGGAAAAAGCAAGTCCATTTTCATCCATTGATGCTTTTCTGTTACAAAAGAAAAACAAATGATTACTGTATGGATTTTCATCAAATAACATTTGGATTGATTATTCTTTTAGTTGCTCCAAACTGTTTACGGAAGACGATTATTCAAAGTAAGACTATAGAGCAATTATTTTTGAACAAATATTTTTAAAAGTATGGTAATCTTACAGTGGTGGTCCTTCTCTTTACGGAAAGCTTTCACTAGAAAAAAATCCGATCCACTGAGTTTAAGCTTGTAGGCTGAAAAGTCATGTTAAGATTTTTTAAAATTTCGAAATTTTTTGGAGAGCAAAGAAACAAATTCACGAACATATTTATTGAATTTAAATGTCGATTTTTAAAAATCGATTAGAAATACAGCCACGCAAGCCGGTACAAATTTCTTCTGGAAAGTGTAGAACTCAGATTTTGTCAGTTTACAATACCCCGTATTTCGGCAGGCTGTTGTATTGAAGTTTAACACTTAGCCTTTAACAAAAACTCTGCCGTTAACTTGGTCATCTTAGACCTTATGAGCAGGAAGTTTTTAACGAATTTTTTTATGATTATGAGCCCCTCCCCACGATGGGAGATTTAAGCGTTTATATCCTGTAACTTTAGAGAGTAGACGTACAGCGATTCCTCAACAAGTTAAATATGTTTAAACTGTCTCATGTGGACTAGCCTCTCCGTCTTACGATAATGCAAACGTACTAAGGCTAAGAGAAGGAAATCGAAGAGCTCTTACTAACGATGTTTCAGTTCCTTTTTACCAGTTAATTTAACAATTGTTTGGCTTACCAGAGCCGCCTCCTTTTGAATATATTCCTTACATAGAGCCAATTAGCCTCGTAGACCTTTTTCTCTGTGTCGTAACTTCGTAAATTACATGAAAAACTAAGACAGAAAATGTTGTGGACTTCCAGTTGTAGAACGAGTATTTTTAAAATCTTCAATATTTTATGTGCAGAAATGGCCTAGCAAGTTAAAATATTTAGCTATTAGGTTTCAATACGTAACCTGCTGGTTGAGCCCATCTCACATTTCACATGGCCAAGACCCTTTGCTAAAAAAAGAAAAAACAGAATTCTAGTTTAAGAGAAGTCAAGATCCAATTTTACAACCGCTACAGGCCAACAATTTTGTTCGTAGGCGCCGTTGTCATCGGTTAAAAGCAGTAAATCCTGGTGTGCAGTCCCAGAACTCCACGCACAGTCCGAGCTGGAGTAAGGAACCACACCAAACATCTGCGGTCCCCTCCTGACGCAAGGTTTGAAACGCCAAGAAGCGTTCTAAAAAAAAACATTGATAAATTTAAACACGAACCAGAAAAATTACTAAGGCTTATACCGCTAATAATACAATAGGGCCTTGGTGGGGAAACGGGGAAGGGTCTCTTCATGTGTGCTCAGGGCTCTTGGTCCGCTAGAATACACATAAGATGAAATTATGAATATATGAAGTTCATATATTTGAACTGCGGAATGAAGAAATAAATGTAAAGAAGATCCTCGCAGTAATTAACGCAACTTATGCAGTTGCGAAAAAAAAAAGCCTGAAAAAATCAGGCTTGCCGGGATTCGAACCCTGACCTCTGCGATACCGGTGCAGCGCTCTAACCCAATTGTGCTAACAAGCTAACTGGGAGCTGGTCATTAAATTGGTTCGTAATATACCCGGGAAAGATGAAGATGAAATTATGAATATATGAAGTTGATATATTTGAACTGCGGAATGAAGAGATAAATGTAAAGAAGATCCTCGCAGTTATTAACGCAACTTATGCAGTTGCGAAAAGAAAGCTTGAAAAATCAGGATTGCCGGGATTCGAACCCTGACCTCTGCGATACCGGTGCAGCGCTCTAACCAATAGAGCTAACAAGCCAACTGGGAGCTGGTTATTAAATTGGTTCGTAATATACCCGGGAAAGATGAAGATGATATTATGGATCTTCTTTACATTTATTTCTTCATTCCGCAGTTCATTCGCCTGATTTTTTCAGGCTTTCTTTTCGCAACTGCATAAGTTGCGTTAATAACTGCGAGGATCTTCTTTACATTTAGAATACACATAATATATAGATTTAGCCAAGCCTAAAAGCGGAGCTCCACATCTCTCTTTCATGCTTGTTGGCCCGTAAAATACATTAAATTTTAGTTGTACAGTTATTCGCCAAGAGGTGAAAAACAGCAAGGGAAAACATGCGCACCACTGAGGAAACTGTGACTTGGCTTATTTTTCTTCAAAAAGAAGACTTCAGCACGACTTTCACCGACAGCTCTTCTTGTAGCATTCTTTCGAAAGCTAGCTAATTAAGTTCAAAACAACTACAGTTGCTGAAAAAAACCCATTTAAGTTGTCCGGGTAGCGACTCGACCGACTTTTCCCTGCACATCACATTTCTCACTGATTCCAATGCATCCCTCTGGCTGTTTAATTCTGTTAACCATGCAACATTTCACGAAATCTATTTTGCTAAAATAAATAATATTTTCCCGGCATACCCAAAAAATGTTTTCGGAAACTTTCAAGTACACGTATAATTATCAAGAGAAAATAATAATGACACAAGTTTTTCACCCGCGAAGTATTAATCGGGCCCTTTCAAGAACACACCCTGAACTAATTTTAGGAAGCTTTTAGAGTCTCATTTTAGACAAAATAGACCGAGAAATGCTATGGTCAGAGTTACTTAGGGTGCGTTTCTTTGGGAGAATCCGAAAACGGATTTGTGATCCCAGATCATATGGACTCTTCGACACCAAAGAAACGCAAAATCCGAAAAGGATTATTTTGTCATGACAAGACAGGCTGGAGGCACGCAATATATATATATCAGAACGATATTTCTCTCGTACTGCCCTAGAATTCAACTAGAATGGAATACAAATAATTTATAAACAAGGTTAGTATCTGCAGTAGTTCAAGTGAACTCGCTATTTGCGTTCACAATTAGCAAAATCTGGTCTCTGAATTACTGAAATGGTACACAAATGAAGTTATCCTGACGTGTCAATGCTTCTGTCTGTATTTTTGGAAAAAACTTTTCGAATATACGGAACGGAATAATCACCTGAATTTTTCCTTTTTACGATCGAATGTTTTGTCACTAATCCATTTTCGGATTTAGGTAAAGAAACGCAAAATCCGTTTTTGGATACAAGAATCCGGATTTGGATTTTCCCAAAGAAACGCACCCTTAAATAAAGATTTCATTTCGATCTGTAACTAAAGACACACTGAAATGGCTTACCGGTTAAAAACAAAATGAACACGAAAACATGCCACACTCACTGAAACGGTGATTCTAATTAGGGTGCGTTTATTTGGGAAAACCAAATCCGGATTCTTGTATCCAAAAACGGATTTTGCGTTTCTTTACCTAAATCCGAAAATGGATTAATCAGGGATTAGTGATCTGAAGAATCCACACGCCGAGTGGATACACCAGATTAAATCTAAATCCGGATTTTTAGGATTCATGATCCGTGCGTTTCTTTGGGGGATGGATCCGAAAATAGTACATCTGTCAAGCGGTCTTCCATGCAAATTTACTGGTCTCGCCATATTTTCTCTCGATCTTGCGTGACAAAACATTCGATCGTGAAAAAGAAAAATTCAGGTGATTATTCCGTTCCGTATATTTGAAACGTTTTCTCCAAAAGTACAGACAGAAGCATTGACACGTCAGGATAACTTCATTTGTGTACCATTTCTGTAATTCAGGGACCAGCTAGATTTTGCTAATTGTGAACGCAAATAGCGAGTTCACTTGAACTACTGCAGAAACTGTCCTTGTTTATAGATTATTTGTATTCCATTCTAGTTGAATTCTAGGGCAGTACGAGAGAAATATCGTTCTGATGTATATATTGCGTGCCTCCAGCCTGTCTTGTCATGACAAAATAATCCTTTTTCGGGCCGGATTTTGCGTTTCTTTGGTGCTGAAGAATCCATATGATCGGGGATCACAAATCCGTTTTCGGATTCTCCCAAAGAAACGCGGTTTTATAGTCGCTAAATTGGGACTGAGATGTCATTCACTTCAAATGAAGAAACCAAAAGTACATAAAAATATATAAGGAAGATAAAATATTCCACAACTGAACAAAAAAACATATGGAGCTTTACACTGAAACTATAAACTTAATAAAAAAATCTTGACGACAGAGCAACTCTTAAGGTGTTGAATACTAAATTACGAATTAGTCAAAACAGCCCAATATGCGGTGCCTAAGAAAAACAACCTAGATTGAAAAAACAACACAGACTCAATCCAGAATAGTCACGATTTCTACTTCTCGAACAAAATACACTACTGACTAGAATTGTTCAAAGAAAAATATTAAAAATTACGCACTAAAGTTCAAAAGAAGTTACGCATATAAGAACTTATATCAGATTGCTCACTAATGAAAATTCCTTTAATGAATAAATACAGAAAAAGGGACAAGAAACCTTCAAAAACATGAAATGTCATTCACATGCGAAGCACTTGTTTACCTAGGAAAGCAAACTGCATTCAATTTTCCCCTCGAGTGAAGTTACTCGCAAGCCGACAAACGGGAACTACAAGGTAATTTTTCACGGATATTTTAAACAAGTTTTTAAAACATTTCAAGAAAATTACCGTAATTTACTAAACATGTAAAGTCGCTGAATTCAACAATTTTTACAATGCAATGTAAATCCACAATCAAATCTGTAATCTACTTTACTACTGAACTGAAAGAAGGACTTTAAAATCTAAACGAAAGTCGCCGGGTTCTTACCGGATCTCGTTAGCTTTGAAAAAAACAAGTATGTCCTCGAACAAGGATTTCTTGCCTTCAAGCTCTTCAATATCTTCTATATGCGCCATCAAGATTAAAGCAATCCTTTTCCTTTTCATGATGAACTGTTACAAGTCTTCATTCCAAGAATTTATTACAATTATCGTATTGAAAATCGAGCCTACGAGGAACCAGCCGCCATATTGTTTACTTCAGCTACAAGAAAAAAAAGGCATTCCGCCTCCCCCGGTCGGGTTGTCTTGGGACTCCCCTCACCTTCCCCCAGAGTCTGTACGGACGGATGGACGTACGCTGACGTCAGAACCAAAATTTTTCGCATCAACGGGCTACTAAATTTGCTTACCTATGGTGCTCCGCGAGCTCCGCTATAAATCTAGTTACGCTGAACTCTCAAGGACTTATTCCCGGGGGAAACAATTCCGCTCGCCTTTCAGTGTTTTTCCGAGGCATAATTCGAATTTTTTTTTTCTGTACCCCTCATCCCGGAGTTCAAGTCCCAACATTTTCTTTCCTATATTTTGTTCACCTTTTGTATTTCCCAGGCAGTTGCAGGGTTGAAAAGTGATAGATTGTAAATATTTGCTCTGACCCTAAAAGAAATTCTTTATTCCATTTTTTAAGCCACTGGAAAAAACATTCAATTCTTAAAAGCAGCTCGCACATCACAAAAAATATCACCACTGGAAAGTACTACTCAAAAAGCGATTTATTTAGCATTTTGTCCACAGACTCATGATTGAAAGTTATACTCCATGTACCAAAGGTTTCTCGCTCGTGTGTTCTCACATGGAGCGGTTGCCGGCCGCTGAGAAGTCGTTTTTAGCACAAATATAGAAATGAACAAGACAAAACGTTCGCACGCGTTTCTACACGCGAGAAATGCCCCTGGCACACAGGTTCAACAGCTAGAACTACAATTATTATACATACTATAATCTTAAGTTTGGCTCCAAGTTTAAGCGTTTTATTTTTGCAGAGAAATGCTGAATTTCTCCATCTATGTCCATCCACGTGTTTATTAGGGACCGCTGTCCTCGTGACCAGAATATCAAAATTGCGCTGACCTTATTTCCATGTTATGAGGCAAAATGCCACCAAATGTACAACTAGGCTGGATAAAAAGATTTTACAGAGCTAATCAAACAGCACAAGAGTTTGGGGAAAAAGCCCAGGATCACAAGGACTACTCCATGGGAGAGAGAGAAAGGTTGCAGTTCATCGAATCTGATTTTGATTCGTAAAAGCATTCTAAAGGGAACATTGAGGCTTTTACCGTTATTATGTCTTTCTATCTCTCTCTCTTTCTTTTTCTTTTATTTTTTCGCTTTTTTTCGTATTTCAAGATAATATAACAAGCTTAAAGCAAACTCCTGGCGATACAATTTTCAACACCATTTTTCATGATTCACCCATTGTCTTTTAAAATAATCTGATAATCGCAACAATGCACCTGGAATGAGTTTACAGACGAAATACTAATTTCTCGGAATATGAACAATCATAAAGATGTACAGTTTCCTTCAACTTTCTGTGATCATTGGTGATTCATGACTGGCGAATAACAACAGGCAAATCATGTTTCAGAAACCAGGATCAGCAATACAGCTTCATGACAGCTGCGCTGCAGTGAGATCGGCTACAATATCATCTGTATTGAGCACTTCGATTTCCTCATGATCAAAAAGAGCTACCTAAGAAAAGAATTCAGCGGCTTCAGCTTCTACGCATGTGTTGTATCCTTCCCGATGGTATGCGCTAAACATATGAGGAGTGAAAAACTGATTGGCCGTGTTGTGTTGTGGGAACGCCCCGCACAGTTCCTCGGACAGTCTCTGGCATTTGTTGTTATGGCAACACTCACAGCAACAGAATGTTAGCGTGTCGACCTCGCCAGCGGTTTGTTGAGGACTAACTCCCCATTTAGCGGCTTCCAGATCTACGTCAATGTCACGCAATGATTCTTTCCATGTCACGGGTTCCTCAGTCTTGATCCCTTTTTCTGGGTGTCGAGGGGAGATGAGGAGAATCTCACCTTCCCCAGCCTTGGTTCCCTCTGAATACAAGTCCTTCTTTTCGTAGTAATGAACCTTGAACCTGTCAGTATTTTAAAAACATGAGAAATTGAGCATTTATTTATGGGGATGAATGACATCGTGTCACTAAGAGGATTACATAAACAGTGTTTTATTAGTTTAATATTTTCAGAAATTTTTCAGTTTTCGGGATCCTGATGTTATGTTCTTTAAAAATTTGTCATCGGATGTCCTGTAATGTTAAAAAAATTGCCACCAACTTTTTGGGATGTTTCTTTCCCGACAAAAATGACAAAAAGAAGACTGATTCCTCTACAATGACAACATCTGATATGATCGATGTTATCTTTTTGGGCCGAATTGAATCAAATTTTGATCCTGTCATCCCATCGTCCAGAGCTTCGTTTGAAACAGATAACTCAGGTTTGGAATTTCGTGGTGATATGCGTTAGCAATCGGGATGCAAGACAAAAAATTACAGTCAGTACTAGTATACTTATATCCCCTCACCCCCTCCAATGGGGTGTTCCTTCTTACCCCTTTTTCCGTTACAAGACTGTGTTCCGTATTGTCTCGCTTCGATAAATGCTTTGGTGTCAATTCGTTCACATTATACTAATCAATTCGCTTGCAAATGTTACTAAAAGGGTCCAAAGCCTCACTGTATTTTTTGTACAACATAGCACATCTTGCCTGTAGCTTCTTGGCTGGTGTCCCTGTCGCTTGTTAACAAACTTTTCCTTTATATCTTCAGAGACGTCACGTCCATCTAAACCAGTGAAAGAGCAGTGTAGTTTCTGGCGAGCCAATGACAAGGCTTGGAGCAAAGAGTCCCCCCATTCGGAGTCGTCAGTCTTGTGGCCGCCGTTCACAACAACAATCTTTGGTAAGCGCTTCTTTAAGAGCGGCAATATGGCAAGATTTTCAATATGGCCGCCATCACTGAGTCGCAAGATGGGAGGAGGCATGGGACCAAGATTGACTGCTAGCAGCATATCTCGAACAAACCGCACAAAGGGTACATTGGTAATGAACCATCTGTAAGAAACAAATTATTGTTTACTAAGCGTAAAGGCAAAATGGTTTACAGCCAAAGAAATTCTCTTTCTTAAGCCGATCAAATTATTATGTAACACATGAAATTTGAATTTTTAGGCATTACAAAAAATTACAACGATTGGACTTTCGACTCGGAGTGGAGTCTTGTTCAAACTGTCATGAAGTCGCGTGATCTGTGACTCAATGAGCCTGTTTCATCGACCTAGCTTGAACAGGAACTGGGCCCCCAGCAAGAGGACGGGGCCGCCCCTTGCTGCTTTCCCATCCCTTAGCAGCCTGTGAACCTCCGCGTCTGGTCACAAACAAAGCCACGTGAAGGTCTAGCCATACGATTTTCGATAAGAGTTGGATACTAAGAATGTTCACCAGCTGTGTTAGGCTAACATAATTCAGGGTCCCACAGTGGTTTCGGGCTCCGGGCTCCCGCCTAAAAACTGCAGGTCTCCAGGGCTCCAAGAAGAGAAAAATTAGGCTCTACTGTTCCATAGCTTCATTTCAGAGTTCCAAGGAGCCATAATCGCTATTTTCTTCTAGTCTCCAAGTAGAGAAAAGCTGCGGGCTCCGGGTTCCGCAAAACGTTTAGGGCCCCAGGGCTCCAAACTCCCACCCCTTCACACCCCTTCTCCTTTGAGGAGCTGATAATTCACTCAAATTCACAGGTTACCTGCTTTTAAACTTACCAAGTTTTTGTAAGAATTTCACTGTATCAGTCAGAGTGACCCCTACATAACTTTTTCTTTCCGTTCTAAAACGAATTGACATCCTGCGTAACTACTTTGGACAATAAACTGAAATACATACATACATGAACTTTATTTACACACGAATTTTGAGTAGCCAGAAAGGCTAATATCTCCGTGCAACAAAAACAAGTGAAAACAAAGAAAAAAAAAACAAAAAGAAACTTATTTACTTTACAAATATCTAAAGTATTTACCTAAAATTTTGCATTGTTTATTGAAAAGAAACTGTTTCCATGGCCAAAAGATGTTTAAAACTAGTTAAAGAATATTCCCTTCAAATAGTATCTGGTAGTGATTTCCATAATTTCACCGCACAATATTTGAAAGAGTACAGGCCATACGTGGTAGTTGCTGGTTTTGGTAATGATAGTATCTCAGTGCCTTTAAGATTATAGATAGACGGTCGTACAGTTGATAGTTTTTCCTAAATACTTAGGATAATTGGCAAAGTGTTAGCATTTATAAATAGTAGCTAATATACTTTGTATTCTTTGATTGTAAAGAGAAGTGGTTTCAGCTTTATCTAATCGAACTGCTGATAAGTCGAATCTTTGTCATGAAAAACAATGCGTAGCGCGCGCGCTGTAAGACTTTATTGCATACCTCGCTATGAGTTCTGGTCTCTTTGGTGTCTTCTTTCCAGTCCTCAAAACAGAGAAAACTGTTAACATCAACAGCATGGCAAAAAAGGTGAAGACGCCGATGGCTACCCACATGTTATCTCCCCCGGAGAAGTATACGAGAGGAAAACAAAGCAGGGGGAGAACTAGTACGGTGTCAATAACGAAAGGCAATGCAAGAAAAAGAACATCATTAGCATTTCTTTTTCCAGTATTTTCTTTTAAGTGACGATGTTTTCCTTAGGTTTTGCGTTTGTTTGTACTTACTCTTTGATCACTGGGAAACTCGTAGAGCACGCTCTTGATAAACAGAACGAAACCGCACTGCTGTACAAAACTTCAAAAAATTTTATAATTAACTTTTTGTGGTGTTCTTTTAATGACCAATTTTGGTTGTTTTCAGAGGTTTAGAAAAAATGACGCAATCCTATATGGCGGATCTAAGATGGGCGCCGTTTGGAAATCATGATGTAACACCCTCGTCATGTGACGTTATTAGGTCATGCTGTGGACCTCAAAGGTAATTTGCTTGGACTTTCTTTGTACTATCGAATTTTCGCTGGCATAGCGTTCATGATATTTTTGGAGTTTAGGAGGGGTTACTTTGTTTCCCCCCCCCCCCACCCCCTACCAGCTGAGCTATTTGACATCACTTAAATCGATAGGAGCATGTATCTGAACTGAATGCTAATTCGTTTCAGGATTACTGCAGCATTTCTCAGGTTTCGGAGGAGTTTAGGAGGGGTTACTTTGTTTCCCCCCCCCCACCCCCTACCAGCGATAGGAGCATGTATCTGAACTGAATGCTAATTCGTTTCAGGATTACTGCAGCATTTCTCAGGTTTCGGAGGAGTTTAGGAGGGGTTACTTTGTTTCCCCCCCCCCACCCCCTACCAGCTGAGCTATTTGACATCACTTAAATCGATAGGAGCATGTATCTGAACTGAATGCTAATTCGTTTCAGGATTACTGCAGCATTTCTCAGGTTTCTCAGGTTTTGTAACTACCCAGTTACGAAGGAAGACAACTTGAAATAAGTTTTCGATCTAAATAACGTGACCCCAGAGACCAGATTCGAATCACCGACCTTTGAGCGTGATATCGAACGCCCGGAGCGCAAGCTAGTAGACCAGCCTGAACCAAGAGGGCAATGCCTCGTCTAGCTTACCCTACCCTACGTAGCAAGTGCTTCCGTAGGATTTTCCGCAGATTCGAAGGACCCTTGTGCTACGCAGGCTAAACTTACCCTTAAGAAACAGCCTTCTCTTTTCAATCTTTCCACGTCAGAGACCATTGCCGCACCATACCCAATCCTAACACGATTTGCAGCTGTTTGAAGCTTCCCACTGATTGATCGTAGGCTCCCATGTGCCGTGCAACTGCGGCAGCTGACGCTGCCATGGCAGCGGACAGGTCGATGTTTTGAGGATAGAGCTTGTTGTTAAATTGTTCCTCCTCTGGTTTTCTATCCAGACGTTCTATCACAGTTGGCGACATTACAAGCAGCTCGTAGTTTTGCACGGTTTTAGAAACACCGACTGCCCAGTTATTGACTACGATGTTAGCAAGGTATTGCGGCTTGACACCTTCAAGATCACCGAGGCTCAAGGGGCCGTGCACATCACCAGCGAGATACTGGTGGCTTGTGGGAGATACCCATGCTGTCAGGAAAATATCTTCAATCCCGATTCCTAAGCATCCGCTTGAACCCACACTGGCTTTTGTGTAGAAAGCTTTCTGAAGTCGCCATCTGCAGGGGGTAATAAAGTAACGTGTTTACGAACTGCAGTTTCCCGATCACTCCTTAAAGTGCGGCTCCAGGTGCTCAGTGAGCCAAGAAATAAAAATTCATTATGAACAATATGAAGGAACCAACAGTAACAAACTTAAGTGTGGAAAAGTAGTTTTCCTTTGAATAGCGGTACCAGTGGATTTTATCTACAGACTCAAAAGATAGATACCGAGACTCAAAATATATAACACCATTAATTAATAATAATAATGATGATGATGATGATTAATAATAGCACGTGCAGGATAGTGCTACTCAAAGGTTTTCGTTTAAATAGCCTTATTTGGAATTTCGTTCACAACCAACAAAGTTAGAACCCTCTTGTACTGCATAATAAGCTGCCTATGGTCACACTTTAGCATTTTCAGATAATGTCCGAAGACAAATGCAAAAGAAGGATCCAAAGACAAATGCCAAAAAAATGCCAAAATATGGAAATACATTTCGCATTTCAGGTATGTACCTATTAAAGATGTACACCAGTCGCTGTTGAAGCGCTCCTAGTGCGGGCACAATCCAGATCACGAGTCCAGAGGCAAAGAGAAGTCGATAGAATAAGTAATCAGAATACGTCACACCAAACACCGTTGCTTCAAACACTTTCCAATATACAGCATAAGCGTAGACATAAACCACTAAAACAAAGGAAGCTTTATGCTCAGAACCGGGAAGAAAAACCACACGACTATGCTGAAGAGGACAATAAGGCACTTGGCCCAAATGGGAGTTTGATTGAAGAAGTAATAGATGTAATATGGAATGAAAGTGAAAGCCAGTAAAAGACCGCACAAGAGCGACAAGATGTAGAACTTGTCACGAAACTCAGCTCTTGATTTCCTGGCCAACAAGTAAAAGAAAAGATAGAGCACTGCTAGAACCGTAAACAGCACAATCCTTTCGTAGGCTTTTGAACCTGCCTTCATCGCACAGGGAAACCCTCTCTCTGCAACTCTGCCGCTGGCAACAAGCGATGGGTTGGCCTCCCTGCATGCTTCATCTGAGGCTCGCAACGTTTGCCCGAAGATGAAATCGATTGCATAAGCCAAAGGATAAATGTAGGATCCCCAAACGATTAAGGGCATTATGATGGAAACGAACAACATCAGTAACAGCAGCACCACGGTGTCAAAAATTCCTTGAAGAGGTCTCTGCCAGTCGCACATTAGCCCTGCTCTTTCCCTCATGTGGTCGAAGAATTCCTGATGCCATTTTGGATCGTCCTTCTTGCCATTCCGATATTTCCAATCCAGGTGGCCGTGCCTGTGTAACCGCCCCCTGACACACAGCTCAGGTAGTCGATCTTGGTGTTGCGCTGTAACAGCCTGCGCAGAACGCCGGAACAGAAGGCCGCCGACCGGATACCGCCGCCGGAAAAAGCAAGTCCATTTCCATCCATTGATGCTCTTCTGTCCCAAAAGAAAAACAAATGATTACTGTGTGTATTTTCAGCAAATAACATTTGGGTCGATTATTTTTTCTTTGCTCCAAACTGTTTACGGAAGACGATTATTCGAAGTAAGACTAAGGAGCAATTATTTTTGAACAATTATTTTTAAAAGTATGGTTATCTTACAGTGGTGATTATAATTTTGCGTTCTCTTCTCTTTACGGAAAGCTTTCACTAGAAAAAAATCCGATCCACTGTTCATGAGGTAAAGTTGTAGGCTGAAAAGTCATGTCAAGATTTTTCATAATTTCGAAAGTTTTTAGAGAGCAAAGAAACAAATCCACGAACAACATATTTATTGAATTTCAATGACGATTTTTAAAAATCGATTGGAGATACAGTCACGCAAGCCGATACAAATTTCTTCTGGTAAGTGTTGAATTCATGAACAGATTTTCGGCAGGCCAATATTGTGTTGAAGTTTAACATTTGGCCTTTAAAAAAAACTCTGTCGATAACTTTGCCATCTTAGACCTTATGAGCAGGACGTTTTTAACGATTTTTATAATTATAAGACCCTCCCCACCATAGGAAATTTAAGCATTTATATCCTATAACCTTAGGGAGTCGACGTGCGTATACAGCGATTTATCAACAACTTTAATATGTTTAAACTGTCTCATGTCGACTAGCCTCTCCGTGTTATGATAATGCAAACGCACTAAGAATAAGAGAATGAAATCAAAGTGTTCTACCTGACTGTCGTTTCAGTTCCTTTTTACTAGTTAATTTAATAATTTTTTGTCTTACCAGAATCAACTCCTTTTGAATATACTCCTTACATAGAACCAAGTAGCCTCGTAGACTTTTTTCTCTGTGTCGTAACTTCGTAAATTGCATGAAAAACTAAGACAGAAAAGGTTGTAGACTTCCAGTTGTAGAACGAGTAGTTTTAAAATCTTCAATATTTTATGTGCAGAAATGGCCTAGCAAGTTAAAATGTTTAGTTATTAGGTTTCAATACGTAACCTGCTGGTTGAGCCCATCTCACATTTCACATGATCAAGGTCCCTTTTTAAAAGAAATAGAAACAGAATTCGAGTTTAAGAGAAGTCAAGATCCACATTTAAATCCTCTACAGGCGAGCAACTTCGTTCCCAGGCGCCGTTGTCATGGGTAAAAAGCGAGAAAACCTGGATGCGGAGTCCCAGAATTCCACGCACACCGCGCTGGAGTTAAGGAACTGACACCTGGGGATGTTCCAGAACTCCCGATGCCTGTGGGTTCCCCTCCTGATGCAAGTTCTGAAACGTCAAGAAGCTGACTAAAACAACATTCATAGACTTAGACAATAAACAGGAACCTTAATAAGGCTTATACCGCCAATAATTCAATCAGAGTCTTAGTGGCAAAACGGAGAAGGGTCTCTTCATGTGTGCTTATGGCTCTTAGTCCGCTGAACACACAGTTTAACGTCGACCTCTCAACGACTGATCAAAAAAGAAACAGTTCCACTCGACTTTCAGTGTTTTCTGGGGGAAGTCGAGGAAAGAAAATTCACTGTTTTCTCCGATGGGGCCGCTCTTTATTTGTTTGGTGTTCGATCAATTTTAAAAGAACTCGACTTTGAAACTGAGTTAAAAGAACTAGTGTCACCAACAAGAACCTAACAGTCTAGACAACGAAAGCACGAACACTAACACTACCAAATCATGATCATTGCCAATGCTAAAATGTACTGCGCTGTAAAAAAAATTCTGCCTGTAGAAGCGTATGAAAAAATTATTTCGAATTTTAAAGTGACAAAAGTAAGGTGAAAACAAGGCTCAGTTGAGGAATTGAGAACTTACATTGAAATTACCATTCATATCTGCATGAGCTAGAAAGTCTCAGTATTTTGTTCCATGGTCGAACACATGTGACAACGCGGGCTTCCAGTTTTTTTATTTATTTATTTTTCATTCATTATTTTGTATTGTTCTTATTTTCCACAAATGCTAAGGGCTTAAATCCGAAGGCAACCACAGGAAAAGTTTATCAACTTATTTTCCATGAAAATATTCTCAAAATCAAAACAAATTGACTTTGGTATTGTGACCCTTTGCGATTTTTTTACCGGTAACTTCATTGATGTAAAAGCACTTGAATATTCTAGCCAGAGTAAGACAAGATAATCTTGGTATAATTCGCTTCTATTCTTTTCGAAATAAAAGAACTTAACTTTAATAGTATCGACGCCACATTTAACATAAAATATATTTCTCAGTCAGGGCAAATAAGGCTTCCATATTGTCGATGAAAAGAAGAAAAAAATTCAATTTGTTTGCACCGATTTTAAAAATGTTTCCACCGATCAATGCAACTAGAAAATTTGATGTTTTTTAAGTCAGGTGAATTTTTTAACTATGATTTTGGCTTTAATTGGGAGGAGAACGAAAGGAAAGAAAAATAATTATTTTCTTGAGAAAAAATATCTTAAGAAAGGGACGGAGTTAGCTTGCTGCGAGATAATAACAGCCAGAAACACCTTTTGTATCAAAAAAAGAAAAAAAACCGCGGCTTCGTTTTAACATGGCGTGAATGAACAATAGGTTTGCACTTAATTATATCCGCGGTTTTTCACTTCATAGAAAGCAATTAATCTACGGATGTTACAGCTAAGTGAAATCATCGCCGTTAATGAGATGGAAAATAGAACCTATTCAATGCGACGAAACACAATCATATATAACCCGACATCTTGACATCAAACTTCTCCTTGGCTTCATCGAATTCAGTCTGTCGTAGGTAAGTTATATTCATTAAGTTTTTAAATGTCAAGGCGCAGAAAATTTAATATTTCAATCTTCCAAAACGGTAGTTTTTCAGTCTTCAATGTGCTAACAAGTAATGGACTTAGTTGATTTGTCTGCCTTAAATCTTCGCTCTGTATATTCTTTGCATTGGCCATCCAAGTTTAGGTCATGGACAATCTTTCCAAACCGACACTGCACGAAAATTTTCATTAATAACTGGCAAATTCAGAAATAGGACGGAATTCCGAGAACAACTTAGCTGTGGTTAAAGGGAATTCAAATTAAATCCTGTTATTCGGCCTAAACGTAGGACCAATAACTACTTCTTTGATGTCTAAATTCAGTCTCCGCGTTTAGACGGAGAGTTTGTGGTCTAATATTTGTACTTCAAAGATGATGTCTTATATGTTTAAAATGACAGAAACTGTATACAAATAATACTCGTTACAATTTGCTTCAGGCATATGTAAGGATAAACAAATTCTCTTTTCAGTTAACGTATAGCAGTGCCTGATCAATCAAAGTGAAACTTCGAAACGGCTGCATTTAATTTCAATTAATTTGTCTGGGAAATGTTTTATAGGCCTTTTTCCATTTTCGATTAGGTCAGTGTACTAGTAACTACTCGTGAGTGTTTATTAAATATTTTGAGAACCAGTGATATTCTTCGTGTTGGTACGCTGCATGCACCTCCCGGATACAAATATACTTTATTTCTTAATTTCGAATTATTTTTTAGACGTTGAGTTCTTAGGAATGACGATAAAGCCAGAAAAAAAAGGGAGGAAAAAAAGGGTTGTGTTTTAGGACATAAAAGATTTTAAGTTGAGTGAACACCAAAACAGTTTATTTGAATTTTTTCTTCAGTTTTCGGACAGAAACAGGTGTTTTTAAGCAGACAAAAAAGCAGAATCGAAGAACGATTAACCACGAAATTCTATGGATATTATTCTTTACGATGAGCTTTCTGCCTTTGCCTAATTGCGCTTGATAAAAGATTTGCATTGAAAGCTCTACTCCATTAAGTAAGGTGTGCAGAGCGCGATAAAACAATTTTTCCACTTTTTTTTTTATTTCTGCTTCTTGGTCAAATACCGACCAATTCGAAAACTGAGCTTGAAACCGTTATATCTTAAAATCTTTCTAAACTGACACTTACGTTGCGTACTTAAGATTTTTCGCGCACGGCTTGGAGCTGAAAAAGAAACCTTAAATTAAATAGCGGAGTTATACCTTTTTCACAGGAGAAGAATAAATGTAAAGCAAAATTAGAAGCGGGAAAACACGAGTTCTTTACTCACCATGCATTACTTAAACAATTTCGACAATTTCTATCTACTAGTCATGTTTCACTTTAAATCTTTGCGATCCATAATGAGAGATGTTTTTCCATTAGCATCCTTGAGCTAAGTCATCATCCCGCGGAGCTTCTGAAATGTTATTCGTCTCGTCGGCTATCTTTTCAGACTATATTCAGAGGCAGAAATCTTCATCCCGCGGAGCTTCTAAAATGTTATCCGTCTCTTCGGCTATCTTTTCAGACTATATCCAGAGGCAAATAACAAAAAAATCAGTATAGTAATTATCCATGTTACCTGGGTATATCATGATTATCTCAATTTGTTCAACTGGTGCAATGTGACCGAATTACTCAGGAACTGATCTGTCAAGTATGGCGCCCAAGTTAAGACTATTCACTGTCGTGTGTTCTTGTTTTACATTTCACGTCAATCGTTGTTTTGCAGCGGACGGCAATACAAATGTATCAAAATGTACAATGCACGTGTAGGGCCATTGGTATAATGACTAAATTTTTTGTTTATATTAGTGTTGTTCTCGATGCCGTCGCCGTTCTGTTTGTTTAACTCATTTAGGGTAGGCCTTTTTGGAGTTCCTGAGCCACGGCCGGGGGGGTGGGGGGCGTAGAATATTAAAGTATTAAGGTGGCTCGAAAGGGTTCTTGTTTTTTTCGATGCATTATATTTGGGAGTTAAAATATTTAGGTTAGAGTTGGCCAATCATGATCAAATTTTGCCACAAAATAACGATAATATCAAAGTGTCAACTTTTTGTAGATTCCTTAAGAAATTTGTTGCCATGGCAACGCAGTTGGGTTTTGAAGTATGACCATAAAATAGAGATATCCTGAGTTTGCTTGAAAATTTGACGGTGAAATTTTTTTAAATTTTGCATACGGCCTTTGATTCTAGTAAGCTACCTGAGGAATAAGTTAAAGAAAATTCTGTCGAAAACTTTCAGCAAAAAACACTTTTTTACGAATTTACCTTTAACTTTTCTCCCGTACGACAGAATTTTTTTAATCTCGCTTGAAAAACTCTTTGGGCATATAAGAGTTAACATGCAAAAAATCAAGGAAATTTACCGAGCGGAAGCGAAATTATGTTCTTCCTAAGTTACAAAATGTTGAAAATTTCGACACGACAAGATAGGCAATTGCGCATGTGCAGAAATTGTCACGCCACTCTCGGCACGCGGTTTCAAGTCTGTTTATTCCAGGTTTATTTCGTTGGGCGTTTCTTTCGCCCTGATAACTTTCTTTACGTTTGAAAAGGTGAAGTTTTGGGTGGATCGGTGCTTGTCGAAGAACATTACATCGTTTGTTTTCAAATCATTGGATCCTTGGCACCAAATATAGCGGAATGTTTTCCTCCTCGTGCAGCTTGATTCTATCTCAAGTGAATTCATCGGCACTTCGCTCAGAATGGCGACTAAAATATAATGCTTCTTTTACACCTTGGGAACAAGGATTGTCTTAATCCTGGTAAGACAGGCTGCTTTCTGTACTTGTTCTAATTTATCGTCTGCCTGAAGAGCCTATTTGAACTCCGTGAAAACTGAACTTATCTCCAAATGTTTGCAAACGTTCGCAGCGTTCGTTCACAAATATCATGTTTTCGAAAGCGGTGGTGGACTTTAGCTTACTGTTTATACCACTGTACAATTATTTACATGTCAACGATTCTTAACCTAAACGAGGACTGGAAACGTATGCGATGGAGAGCAAGTACTTCTACCAAAGTGGAA
Organism: Siderastrea radians; assembly: GCA_964017195.1. Classification (NCBI taxonomy): domain Eukaryota; kingdom Metazoa; phylum Cnidaria; class Anthozoa; order Scleractinia; family Rhizangiidae; genus Siderastrea; species Siderastrea radians. The sequence goes on along the minus strand of OZ024894.1, from coordinate 5,997,414 downwards.
TGTGCTTGAAAATCTTAAAAACAACGGAGTTTCGAAAATACTGCAATCAGGCAAGGTTGTCCTTCAAACGGAGTTCAGCAACGCGTACATGGACACCACTTCGGGATTATATGTCTTAAAGGAGCAGAAGGACAGAATTAACAAAAAGACAACATTTCCGACTATAAAAACAATACATCGAAGAAGTCCCTTATGTAGAGGTATGTATTGAAACGAGGACAAAACTACCTTTGATGATCTTTGATAAGTGTCAATGTTGTCAAGAATTCTCTGTTGATGAAACTTGTTCGATTGATTGATCAAATCTCAATTTAAAAAGAACCGCTTTGAAGGTTTGAAGAATTGTTTTCGCCCCAGGAAAAACCAATAACAGTCAAATTATCAATATTACCAGTTCGGCAAGATAGAAACCATTTCTTTTATGAGAACGTTTGGAGTATTTCGTACCAAACGAATTTACAAAGATAGCGCGCGGTACTGTTTTGAAATTATTCTACAGGTCGGTTTTTCTTCTTGCATTACGGAAAAAAACGTATTACCACCAAACTATCGCACTATCACTTAATTAAGCAAATAAGAGAGCACTTCTTTTATCCGGAAATGTGGAGTATTTCCCAGAAAACTAACTTGAAAAAACAAACTTGTTTTTAGCGAGCCGACTGCTGATAAAAATATAGCGCGCGATGAATTGTTTTGAAATTCTCTTGTACGCTTTTTAATTTTGTTTCGCAAGTAAACAGATTTACGGTGAAACTGAGATCGAAACTACCACTTCAGCAAAATGGAAAGCGAATCTTCCACCTCATTGTTTGTAATATTTTCTTTGTACCGGCTGGTTTGTCAACATTTCGACATGAATAAATCTCTTTATTGAGTCAAAATCTGTCTGTTTCACAAGGTATTTTTTTTCGCTCACTGCAATACACTAATTTTTTCTTTTAGTTTTAAATTCTTGCCCTGTTTAATATTTCATGATGTGAAGACAATAAAAACCTTTAGTGTAGTCTACATTGTTTTTGCTAACAACACCGTAAACGTGTGTGTGTGCCTGTTTTTTATTTTTTATTTTTTGTCTTTTTTCTAAATGGGAATGTTTTCTCAGAAATACGAATCGGAGTTCGCGAAAAATTTGTGTTTCATATGTGGCTGAGTTGACGATCGCGTTGATAACATTGAAGAGGACATGATTCAAGTGAATTGTCATCTAAGTTCCAGTCGTTTTCAACCTTGCCTACACGCAGCTTTTAAAAGACCGGCGCATAATATTAAATCCAGACGAGAGCGCGACGCCATTTTTGTTTGTTTGTTTTAATTTTTTAGTCTCACGGGAAAATTGGAACCCAGTCTGCGCGCGCCCAACAAAACTGTTTCGAGCCTCCTTAAAGCTGTGACAAGTAAAATTTGGAGGCACACAGAAACTGTTTTAAAATATTTCCTTTGCGGTCCACATCATGCATCATTTCATGACGTGAGAATTACGTCATGGTTTCCAAACGGCAGCCATCTTGGATAGGCCATTTTGGATGTTTTGGATTTTCCAAAACCTCCGAAAACATCAAAATTTACCAAAAAATTTAAAACAGCAATTATATTATCTAAACACAGACCTACCATCCTCTCTTTGTGTGGTGTGCTGTGCATTTATAATGGCTGTACTAGAAAAACTAAAGCCGACATTTAGGCTTAAAAAGTGGGGGAGTCCGACCGTTATCTTGAAAACCTCACTTTCGCGAGCCTTAAGTCGCCCGAATAAACACAAAAACACAAAGCAAAACAACATGGCAGCAGTTTTGTGAGTTTTTTCATTTTCTTAGTTTTAAAAGGCCTATATTTCGGCGTGAGGTCACACGTGTTTTGAAAATCAAGCCGTGCTATTCTAGATGAAAACGTAAAATCTAAAACGTATTGAAATCGAACACTGTTTAGTTTTAGTTTAAACTAGTATTTCCTAAAAGAATCTTTTTATTACTTTGCATACTAGTACATGCAATGTGAATTTATATATTTTTTAAGGTTTGTTGTTTATTTCTTTATATTATATAGACAAGAGTGTTTTAGTGAAAAATAGACCACTCGTAAAGTTCATACGAAACTACATCCGGGACTCGAGTGGCGTATTTTCCATATCCTCACTAGTGAGGATATCGATGACGTCATTTCCCTCTCTTACACCGTTGTTTGTGCAAAATACTCTTGTCTCTTGTTTTTCCCACTCGAAAATAAAATTCTTATCTTCGCGCCGCCGTGTAATATCCTCTATTTAGTTCTTTATTCATTTAACGGGCCTCAGGGTCAAAACGAAATTCTAGAAGTATCTTTCTTTACTCTTATTAGACAATTTCTTATAAAAACACCAGTTGGAGCAAATCCACAACATGTGAAATTATGAATAAAATGTGACGATTATATTGATCGAGAGAGATAAGTATCCATCAGTTCCACTTAATGCCACAGCAGGAATGAGGTATACATAGACTGATTTAGAGACCACTGGCTGAGAAATGAATTTTCGACAAGAAGAAACAAGATTTACGGGAAAAAACTATTTTAGGCAGAAACATCTGCACACAGATTGATCGAAAAATTGGATATATTCTATTTGGCTAAGAAATGAAGACCACTCTAAAATGAGATTAACTGAGACTTAACATACAAAACGAAGCCTGGTCATAAAATGAGTTTCTCACCTCATTCTTAATACCTTTCACCACTACACTAAGTCACCTGGAAAGTAGGAAATTCAACTAAACGTCATTAGCGTATCCTTGATGCTGGTTTTTACGTTTTGGGCAAATAGAGACACATTTACTGTGATATTTCAACGATAGCGCCGCCTTAGCCCTTTAAGATTTAATCAAGAAACCGTATCTGTTTACTTTCTTAAAAATCACTATAAGAACGTTTATTCCGAAAAAGATTACTGAACTAAAATCGTAACATTTAATCAACTCGGCTACGTTAAAAGAGCGCAAGAAGTTTAAGAAGTTTCAAGGACTAATTTGAAAGGAAAAAGGCAATTATATGATGATTATCTCGTGGCATAGCTGTAAACTTGGAAACATGGTAAAATATAACGAAGGTAGAAAAACATCCTTAAAAGGTGTGGTGGAATATAGAAATCAGAGTTAAAACATCTTTAAAAATTAATCTTTCTGAAAGCGAATTCCTTATACCCTGCTGGATGGTTTAATTAAAAAGATACGAACAAGCCAAAAAAACAAAACTTGATTATTCTGTGTCATCATACATAAAAGATCTCAGCTGTGGTCATAAACCGCATAAATCGTCATAAATCCTCTTTTAACCTTGATTTGGAGGAAATTTATTGGACAGCTTTTATATGTATAAATACTGCATTTTAACCACCGAACCTGATAGTTGTTTCACCGTTTTGCAGATCACAGAGCCCAAACAGCTTTCCAAGGTTTTAAGGTTTTTCGACGTCTTCCCCAATGAAATCCTCCACTTTCCTGCTTCTTCTTGGACTCTTCTTGATTCCGGATGTCAGAGGAGAGAACGCTGGACAGGATTTTGTTTACAAAGCTTCCGCCCAGGTAGGTTCAATTCAATGCTAAGCGTTCTTTGAAAAAAATCCTCTACCCCAGCGTGGTCTTAAGAATAGGATATTCCTTCTTGCGATGGCTCAATTTGAAGACATCAAATCGATGAATTTCATACAAGCAGCTGAGTACATGTATATCTAAGACATCAAACTTAACGCTTCTGAAGTATAGATGTGGTCGTGTGGTGCATGGTTAACACGGATTTTTGATCAGATTGACGTTTGATCGAAATGTCCGAGGATCGCTGATTCAGGGTACGGTGAGCCTTGCGTTTTTTTTTTTTTTTAAATACGAGGAAGTTTATTTTACTTTGAAAATATGTACATAAATTACAGAAATATTTTAAATGAAAATTGAACAATACATAGCCTAACAACTATAGCATATATCATAAAAATTGCGTTTAATTGAGTTGTTTGCTAGAACAAAAACATTTTACTCCATATTGTTACTCTCCAGCCAGGCAAAATATTATCAGCCTGGCTCTTGAGCCAGGTGTATAAATGGAGTACCAGCAAGAAAGTTCATCATCATTTTCTTGGTACCGGCGAACCGTTAAGGCCCGTTAATTTTTTGTTTACACATGCGATTTTTGGTACAATTTTCGTCGTGCTCCGGCAATGCAATTTTTTTCGCAATGCAAGTGTAAACTAGTAGCGATTTCGCTGCGATTTGTGCAATATTTGCTGCAATTTCTCCCAAATCGCCGCCAAGTTGCATCAAGTTTCGAACATGTTCGAAACCTCAGCGATATCGCGGCGACAAGTCGTACAGAAATCGCCGCTAGTTTACACTTACAAATTTTATCGCGAACTCGAGCGCGACAAAACTTGCACTGAAATGTGCGACAAAAATTGCATGTGTAAACGGGCCTTTAATAACTGACCTATGGTAACCCTGTGATTGGACTGATAGCCCATCTAGGGGAGGAGTTAGTAAGCCACCTAGCTGCTTGAGCTTTATGCTATGGGAACCGTGTTGAGCTCCGGAAGTCACGTGCTTGTGAAAACTTATAGTTCAAGTTAATGATGGCCACTCTTTTGCTGTTTAAACCCCAGAAAAATGTGACAATTGAAAAGTGTAAAACTATGATTTTTTTTTTAATCGCAAGAATTTCTTCAACTGGCTGCGTTTTCCGTTATTTACCCCTTCTGTTCTTCTAAAAAGGTTCTTAACTTAGAGCTTTATCCAAGTCTTTTCCTTAACATTAGCCAAAAGAGAGCTAAGATTTCTGCGGTTTGATTGGTTCGCTTCTGCCATACTATCAGCTCTTAGATTCCTCTTTCGCGCCATTGGTCAAAACAAGTCATCTGACACAATACCCTTCAGGTGAAGCTTGACCAACCACCACCTTTCAATTTGCGAGTTCAACGCGTTTCACATTCCCCATTCACTGACCATTTGCTCAAACTAAAACAGGCGAAAAATGTTACTTGGAGTTAAGCTTTCCATTTCTGCAGATCAAGTTTGCTTCTCGAAACAGACAACGCCCGCAAAAATATCTGTGTTGCTCGTTTATGGAGGTTACCGCTTTCTTGTATCATCTCTTTAGATTGGAAGCTGCCCAGGTAAATGGTGCCAAAAACAAGAAAACACATTTAAATATTTTTTAAGTGGAAATTTGGCATAAATTTACCGCCTAGTGAAAAGTCTAAATACTCTCAATTAATAACAGTTATTTATGGTCGAAAATTTTCTGAACAGATCTGCAAGCCGTACTTTCTACAATGTAAACAGTCTAAAGCAGTAAAAGAGTGTTTTCAGGACGTCTACTATCGCTGTTTACCTACGGTAAGATAACCCAATAGACCAGTTTGCACCAGTTAGTGGCAAGCATCTAATTTCTCCTTACAATATTGCCACTATGTCAGGAGAATATAGGAAATCATCTCCAAAGACAAAATGCGTTGATGTTTAGTCAGATTCTCCCAACTACTACCAAGAAATATATAGAGGACAGTAAGGAGAACATGCATGTTGATAACAGGATTTATGGACGGTGGCTCCTAATAGAGATGTATTTTTGCAAAGGTTATGACTATGGGAAAAAAGTAGCTCTTAGCAAGGGTAATTGGAATCCAAAAAGAAAAATGTGGGTAACCACGCATTTTTCAGAGATAGTTAATCAACCATAATTCTAAAATAGCGTTTAAATACAAAGAATGTATGGCAATTTCTTTCCAAATTTAAGCTCAATTATCTCTGAAAAATGCGTGGTTACCCCAAATTTTCTTTTTGGATTCTGATAACCCTTGCTAAGAGCTACTTTTTCCACATAGTCATAAAACGCGCAACACTATAGTTGTATTAGGGGGCAAATTCCTTAAGAAATCCGAATATCCCGAGATGCGCAGAACGTATGCGCAGTAACAAAAGGAGGCACCGTCCTTAAAGGGTTAAAAATGAAAGAATCAATCAATCAATCAATCAATCAATCAATCAAACAAGTAGTTACACTAAACAATTTTATCTACAGACTTAAAACATACAACCTCCTAGTCTAGGCAGCATAATAACCATCATTACGGGAAATGACTGCCAGTAGCTGTTACTTCAGTGGACACGCCTTAGAATTTCATCACAGAATTTAAAAAACGAACCACCTTGTACAACATGATACACAAACAAGGAAATTGCAGCCAAAAGCTTTCATTTGATGGACTCACTTTGGATTTCATGCACAGTCTCAAAACTAGACACACATTAACTAATCTAGTACTTTGTCTTTTTTCTAGTATCGCAAGTGGCTTCAATCAGTAGAGCAGTGTGCTGCTGAGGCTGCTGATGATTTGGACGCAGTGATGAGTTGCTCCTTGAATTAGCGCCACAGGAACACCACGATTAAGTATTAAAATTGGCGAAAAAAACGAAACCCAACTGTGTTTAATTGAGTTGTTAGTTATCAGAGAGGAATATCAGTTGTAGAAAATTTAATATCATATTGTACGTTTACGGATGTGTAGTCTGTCTGTATACAGTCGTCATAAAGAAATAAAGATTATGTTATAACGCGTTCAATGGTGTTACTCCTACTTCTGTGTGCGAGTACAAACTTTTCACAATGCTTTTGTGTGTCCCTGTTTCCAGTGTTTCCGTTCATCCTGAAAGTTGATTCAGTGACTTCTATTTTAAATATTTCCATCAGTTTAAACAAGTTGCCGCGTAGCGATTTCTCAAAACTCAGGCTGAAGTTCTAGAAAACTTAACAAATTTCAGATCAGTTTATGGCGTTAGCACAAAATGCGTTGTTTTTCAGGAACTTTTATGTACTTTCGATTCGTAAGTCTTGGATACTCGGACCTCAATGTTCAAGGAATGCGCTTTTAATTTTAAAATAAGACCCAAACACCGTCTTTGGCGTTTTTATATACTTTATAAGTTGAAAACTTCCACTTTTATCAGTTGTTAACGCACGTGCCCTAAAGTGGAAACCCTTAACTCGACGTCCAAAGGTGTATGAAAAGTTTGGAAGTATAAAGGGTTGATCAGATGAGACTGTATGAGCTTATATAATTATTAAATGGTACGGCTTCAACCTGGGTTTTACTGTATAAGTAAAAAATTCATAAAAGAGTTGCTTAGCGACATCAAAGCTAAAACATTCGACAGAAAACCATAGATACCTAAGCGAAAGCCCTAACATCGAAAAGCATTACGGAAAGCGAATAAAGCTGGACGTTGAAGGAGAAGAGACAAAATTAAAAGATCAAAGCGGACAGAAGAAGGGTTGAATTTGTGAAGATTTTCTCATTTCACAAACTGCAAGGGAAAGGCATTTCAAAGTCTTTCCAAGATCCCACGTGTTTTTCTCGATTTCTCAAAGCGAAATTTTTTTTCTGCTGCAGTACCCAGACACCAACTTCAAATGTTTTGGCACACATCTTTACAGCTTTTTATTTGGTTTTTGATAAGACAATGGATACATATGATTATACTTATGAAATACATTTGTTCTTAGAAGGGCTCTTGCATCCAGTCAAAAAGTGTTCCGCCGTTAATGAAAAGTTATTTTCACGATGTCGTCAGTTTCCAAAACCACCAAAATCATTCTCTTCATTTTTTGATTGCAAATTAGGACTATTGTGATTTCCAATTGACACCCACGGCTGGGGATACAAGATTTAGGAAAAACGAACTAAATTCTGGTAGTTATAGACAAATGAAGCCATCACAAAAATATGGCCTGTCACGTTTACGTATGCTACACATGCCAAACTCATCAAGTTAAGGAAATAAGGTAGTTCGGTCTTCTATTTTTGAATCAGGAATGTATAAAAAACTGCGACCTTAAGTAATCACAGCATCGATGTTATTTTCTAGTTACAGGATATCGCAGGTAAGTTATCGAGAGTCTCGATTAATAACGGACGTCTTGTCGGCCTTTTGCCCAAGCTCACTGTTTGAACTAAACGTGGCACGTCATCTATTAATATTATAGATTTTTCTTAAATTATTACACCTCAAATGCCCCTTTGTAGGGTGAGGACTGAAATGAAAAGTACACATTATAGTCAGCTAAATAATTAGTATACCACGGACGTCAAAATTGCAGCAATATGATTTTGCTGACACGACTTCATTTGCCTCCCTGGGGGTATTCCCTTATATAAGCTAGATAAGTATGTGCGGCCCCAAAGGTACGGTGTCCAAGCCGTTTCAGTCTGAAAAAGGGTACAGATTTTGACGATTTTGGACTGAAGCGATCTGATCCGGAATTTTGAAGACCTTCTCAGATGCCTATGCAAACCGAAGCAGTTCCTTGGCAGGTCTAAAATAGGGTATCGAATTTTGGGTCAGGTCTGAAATAGGGTAAGGAAACCATATATTTTGGACTGAAATGGGGGGAGGGGGGTAAGGGTTTCAAGGAGTGCTCCAAGAGCACTCCTTAAGCAACGAGAGCGTTGTTGTCTCCAACTTCTTTTTGTATTGGTGTAATTGCGGTACTCGCCACAGGTAAGAAAAAGACGTTTTCAAGGGTCCTAAAAAACTGATTATGATCTACGTTTTGATTGGTGAATGGGAATACCTGAAGATGTCAAAACGTTTCGACAGGAAGGCGTAAGACTTCAGATATTGCCATCCATGACACTCTGAACGCCAATACCTTAGCCTACACACGGGTTAGGGGAGGAAACACACACAGGGCGGGGGATCTAACTCACGGGTTTAGGAAAACTAACACGCGGACTGGGGGAGTTACCACAATTGGTGGGGAGCTACTATACATGTGGTGAGGGAACTGAAACCCGGTGTAGGAGCTAACACACGGGAGGGGGAACTAACACGTGGGAGCTAAGCATCCTGTTGGGGAGCTAACACAGAGGGAGAGAATCGAGATTAACACAAGGAGTGGGAGGCGGGGCGAACACGCGGGGTTGGGGGGGCTAACACATGGGTAAGGGAAGGCAACTTACACATGCCGGGGATAACAAATATGCGGGGGGAGGAAACACAAGGGGTAACACAAGGGGTGAGGATTAACACCTATACTGGAGAAGTTAACACACGGGGAAGGGAGTCGTACACGTGCTGGCTCACGGGGTTAGAGAGCTGACACACGGGAGAGACTAACACGAGGGGTGGTGTGCCAACACACGGGGTGAGGAAACCTGAACACACCAGTAAGGGAGCAAGGTTTGATTCGGAATCCCAATTATAAAAGTAAAAGCATGACCGGATCAACTATTTTTGGCCTGTGGGCGTCCAAAAAGAATGACACGTCTTGAGTGTTCTAATGTGAAAATAGAAGAATTGGTCATCCACTAAGAACTCCTAAATTACTTGACGTGTATCTATGGTTGAGCCACCGGCCATTCCAATGAAATATATTGTTCCTTATATCGCGATCAACCCAATATATGTGATAAAGTTAGAAAAATGTAATTAACTATTCAATGCTTGTTTCTTTTTCCTTCTAATAAGATCACTCAATGACATCTAAATTTATACCCTCGCGGTCTGAAAGTACCCTTTGAAGCGATATAGTCTCGTATAACAGTTGTGTGGAGAGTGTGGTTCAGAGTTCCACGTTTAGATTGTCTTATCTTGTTTTGTTGGACTGACCTGTCGACAGACTGACTCACGAGGGTGATTGAAACGAAATTTTCCTATTGGAATGACCGTGCGCAGCCTGTCCAGCCAACAAGCACTTGGTTTTCTGATATTATTATTTAATATTTTTAAAGACTATCAACTAAGAGTTTAAGAGACATCAGTCACCAAAGCCTGTGAACGCTCCCTTCAGCTAGTTCTGTCACACTACATTGTCTGCATTTTCGCTTTGCTGCCCTGTAAGGCCGAAATTCTTCATGAACTTATCATTTTCGGCTTCTACGCATGCTCGGTATCCCTCTCGGTGGTAGGCCTCGAACATCCTGGGGGTGAAGAACTGGTTGGCCGTGATGTGTTGTGGGAAGACATTACAAAATACCTCAGACAACCCGCGACACTGCTTGCCATGGCAACACTCACAGCAACAGAAGGTCAAATTTTTGACGTCAACGTTTTTCAGAATTATACCACGAGGTAGCCCATCTTGTTTGTCAAATGGATGCAAAGGAGGGGAAGGAGTTCCGTCTACCGCATCAGTGACGCCATCTTGTGGGTCTCTAGGTGCGATCAACAAAATTTCACCGTCGCCACTGGGACCATATTCATCTTCTTTGTACTGAACTCTAAATCTGTTAAGACAACAAAGAAACATTCGGTTTTCTTATTGAGGTGAAATCAGTGTTGTTAAGAGGTCACCCTTGGAGAACATGTTGATCAAGACTGGGGCAATGGCAATAGCGCTTGCCTCCCACCGATAAGTGCCGGGTACGAATGCCGTGCTAGCTCGGCGTCTTATGTCGGTATACTTTGTTACTGGTAATAGCCTTGCTCCCGGGTTTTCTCTCCAGGTCTGCCGGTATTCCTTCCCTCTATAGAAAATATACAATCTTTCAAGACTTGAATTCAATGTGGATAAGATGAACCTGATTGAGAAACCAGCTGTGTGTGTGTCAAGGGGAAGGGTAGTAAAGGGGTAAGAATTTCCTGTAACCTTGCTTTAACATCATAAAACGGGAAGAAAAACTCACATAAAAGGTAAAACGTGGGAATATGGAACTGAGAGACAACATAATAAAAACCTGAACTACTGACTTGAAGTGGTGTTAGTATTTCACTTGTTGTTACTGAGATCTAAGTTTGCTTTTCTTATCACAGAGTTGTATTCATAATCTGCATTGTTCCTTTCCTGTTACTAAAACCATAACGTTAAGAAAGTCGACCGGTAGCTTCAGAGAACCGAAAAATATACAAACTTGTAAGAACGCGGCAGGATTTTGTTGCCTTTATTCTTTGGTTTCACAAACGTCTGCAACAAGTCTGAAATGACATCACCACCACTCTCACTCAGGAAAGAACAATTCAGTTTGGTGCGAGCAAGCATCATTGCATTCAAAAGGCTTTCTCCATACAGTTTTTTGTCGTGCTTGTAACCACCATCTACCACAATAATCTTCTTCAGTCGTCTCTTAAGCAGAGGCAATAAACCGAGATTTTCAACATGGCCACCATCGCTGAGGAGCATAATGGGCGGCGGCATTGGTCCCGAATTATTCTTGGAAAACATTACTCTCACAAAGTGGACAAATGAGTTATGCACAATAAACCACCTGAAGGAAAAATATTAAAATACGTCAAATGTAACAACTACAACATTACTAGTCAGATCGATCATTTCATAACACCACGCAAGGAATCCTAATAAGGTGCGTCACATTGAAACTGTGAGAGCTTTCGTTCACCTGAAGAACGCGAATTGTGACCAGTCCAAAAGTCCAGAAACAATAAACAACTTTCTCAGTCTTCCAAGAATCATTTAATTTAATGAAGACAATTTCAAAGGTTTCAAAACACGTTTGAAATGTAACCCGTCCCAAACAGCCCAAGCAAAGTCCCACAAGGCGAGTGATCCAAACGCCAACGTATATGTATTTTGTCCGCAGCTTCAAGTGCATGGGGGCACTATGACCCCACCCCATCACTGGGTTTAAGATTTCATAACATTTTAATGGTATTAATTTCAAGATAAAGGTAGGGAGAGTCACTTTGGAACAAAGTTCTTGTCTAAAGACAGCAGGGGGCTTGTGACCAGGAAAGGGGCCATCGACCTTCCACATCTCATATTCGAACCACTCAATTAATTAATGCTGACGTTAACAATATGAAATTCTTAATTACTTAAAGAAACGAAAGCTTTGGTGGCCCTGTGTTTACATTTACCTAGCTAGCCTCTCCCACCAGGCTGGACTCGTCCTTCCCACCTGAATGACGGCGATGAAGGCCAGGACAAAGTGTATCACAATGAAGCTTATGACACCAACTTCGACAGACGATTCCGTGTTTTCACTAGAGCCGTAATAAAGCGCTGGCACAGAGATTAAAGGAAGACCTCGTAAAAAATCAACGAGAAACGGCAGCATCTGAAATTAATAAAAAAATAACGAACTTAGGGTTCTCACTTCATTAAGAATAATTTTACCTAATATTTCTGACCACGGTTATCGTCAAGGTTGTTGGATGTATTATGGTGGTGGAGATGATAAACGAAGTGTTAAGAAACAGTACTATAAGAAATTGACAACGAGAAACTCTACCGCGTGACTAAAAGGAAAAAATCAGAAGAAATACGACCGTCTTAAAAGAAAATTCTCCCACTTTCTGTTGGAGCTATCAAGGGTCTTACTTTTAAGAGCAATTTGTAAGTTGAAGGATCTCTAACCTATTTAAAACGAAGCTGTCAAAGAGTACAACTGTCTGAGTCCTGGACACTACAAAGATAAAATATGTACGTAGCAGCGAGACTGAATTTAAAATGTCTCTGAATTTTGTGGTATTGTGCCAACCAAAAAGGATATTACATTCAGTAAGGGTGAGTGCCTGTTGCTTTTCTTCAAGCTACCAATTTGGAAATGCAGGTAGTGTTTGTGTATGAGTTTGACACAGCGGGTAGATTGCAGATTCATACATTTTTGCGATCATGATGTTGTGGTAGTGGTAGCGGTGATGGTGATGGTGATGGTAGTGATAATCATGGTGATGGCAATGTTACCAGTGTTTTTTAAGCAGATAGAGGAACATGAAGAGAAGGATGTGGGGGTGGCAAGGAGAAGAAGGAGGAGTTTTGGGGAGGGTAACTTGGTGGCAAAAATGTCAAGGAATCATACCTTCCTTGGAAGACTTTCCTTTTGTACTGAGTGGATGTCGCTGATCATTGTAGCGCCCATTTCGAGTCCAAGGATTGTGTGAAGACGAGTTAATCCTTCAACAGAGTTGTCATATTTTCCCATGTGAGTGGAAAGTGCCGCTGCTGATGTAGCCATGGCGTCTGATAGCTTTATGTCTTGAGGTACTAGTTTCCCTTCAAATGGATCTTTTCCATGTGCCTTGCGGTCTAAACGTTCTATTCCCGTGGGTGACATTGTCAAGAGCTCATAGCTCTCTTCGGACTTGTCATCTCTCTGCCAACGGTTGACTACAATGTTTGACAAGTACTCGGGTCTCGTTCCCTTAAGATCTGCCAGGTTTAAAGATTTTACTGCCGCCGCGCTTTCATTAAGGGGGTAGAAACGGTTATCGGTTGTCTGCTGCCGTGACAGGCATGTCCATAGAGGGCATATATCGTGTAAGCCAATCCCTGAACATCCAGATTTTCCCAGACCCTTCGGATGGTAAAACGCCTTTTGGAGTCTCCACCTGGAAAGAGGTGTTTCACATTATGACAAACATGCCTTACACAAAATATCCGTTCAAACGAAACACGACCGTCAGATGTTGTTGTTTGTTGTTTCAATGCACAATGTACTCAGTAAATGAAAAAAAAATCATTCATTAAGCACGTATTTGAAACCACATTCTCTCTTGTAACATCATATTAAGTCTTGTTCATTTTTAATACAAAACAAAACAAAAAAGGTAGAAATGCTAAGAATAATATATGTGACAAATTTCAGTTGTGTTGGCTGAAAGAGATCAGACTATGATACAAACACAATGAACGGCCTGCAGAATTGATCATTATTTCAATGTTTAACACAAGTTAAATCTTTTGTTTGTTTGCTCTTAGAAGGAAAGAAAAAAATCTGCGCTCACCTGTTGTAAACGTGCATTAGTCTCACATGCGATGCAGTCACTAAAGGAACAATCCACAAGGCAAAGCCAGAAACGAAAAGAAGCCGGTGAAACAACTCGGCAGAGAACGGAATGCCGACTATGTTGGCTTCGTACACCTTCCAGTATATCACATAAGAATAGAAATAGACAATCAGGACATAGGAAGTTTTAGTACGAAGCAGGGGCAGAAAGAACCAAACAATTATGGCAAGAAAAGCAATAAGATACTGTGTCCAGAGTGGAATCTTGACTATAAAGTCATGTATGGCGAATGGTAGGAAAGTAAGAGCTAGAAAAATAGCAAGCGTGGTGTGGATGAAACTCAGGAGAGTGGCGTAGCGCTTTCGACGTGTTCGAGAACTCTTTCTGGCCAGAATGAAAAATATGATAAAGAGGATAAGCAAAATAGAGAAGAGAATTATAGTGTCAGAATCCTTCGTTCCTTGTCGAGAAAGACAATGCTGTCGTATCTCTTGCGTTGTAACGTTCTGATCGCGCGATGAAGCGTTTCTCTGCTGGCCAGACTTTGCAGCAGCAACATCATCGCAATTCAGCTTCTCTCGAAGGTACTTTCCAAAAAGGAGGTCGATGATGTAAGCTATAGGGCATGCGTACGATCCCCACATGATGATTGGCTCAATGAAATTAACCAATAGGACAAGACCGAGCAGGACTATTGTATCTAGAATTCCTTCCAGCGGTTTTTCCCAGTGACATAGGTAGCCTGCTCTTTCTCTCATGTATCTGAAGAAATCATCATGCCATTTAGCTCTGTGGTCTTCCCCCTCGTCTCCTTCATGGCTTGTCTTCTTCTCTTCTCTGTACTTCCAATCCAAATAGGCCGTGCCTGTGTAACCGCCCCCTGACACGCAGCTCAAATAGTCGACCTCTACATTGCGTTCTAGTAATCTGCGCAGGACACCGGAACAGAAAGCCGCTGACCGGATGCCACCACCAGAAAATGCCAAACCAGTTTCAGTAGTTGTCATTGTTGCTAAAAGGAATTACAAAACAAGGAAATATAAATAATAAATAGTGCATACTCATACCCTCATCGCATAGGGTTAAGCTATGGGAAAAGTCCGCGACTGCTGAGGCAACAGACATGCAAGGGGCTGAGCTTGTCAACCACCACCGAAGGAGGCAGATAGATTGCGAAAGTTGACTGTCGTCCAGGGGTACCTTTCAAGTGAACACGTTTTAGGTGAGGCGACCAAATTTATACTCGTGGAGCGGAACAGCACCGCAAGAACTCGCGATCACGGGGTACACGAAGACATTACTCAAATTCCTGCTGAGTTAATTAATTCTGCAGTGAGAATAGTACGGAAACTTAACACAAAGTTTTGTATGGTGCATGCTAAGACAAAGAAGTCTAATATAATCAACGGCGGCTTCCAAGACTCTGACTTATTATGAGTGATCTTCTTACTGAATTGATAAAAACGCAACTTAATTATTCGATAAGCCACCTCTAGAAATCAAGACCAATTGAATTGACGGACGGTAGCAACGAGTTACAGTTTCCGGTGTTTTAGCCAATCAGTGTTTAGAATAGTGAGCTTCACTGAGCCAATCAAAAATTGACGCATGTGAGTTGGCAATGGCTGTAGCTTTTGTCCATTTCGATAATCAACCAAGCAAGAATTCGAGAAGAATTGACTCAGGCTGCGGTTATGCTAAGTACGAAGGTTTCATCCGCTGTTTCTTTTTGTCCGCTTTATGACGCCGACTCGTTCAAGCCTAATCTTGAAAGCAACTATTTACATGATGAAACCATCGGGAACACGCATTAACAAGCTGATAATTAAGGCTACGACAGCCGGGTGCTTATGAAATGCGTTGACTCTTGACACTGATGATGAAACGTCAGTCGGTGACATCACAAACAGTCCTTCTCAGGACTACACTCACCCGGACGATCATACTTCACCGGCTTATGATATGACTACTGTGTTCAACCATTTACAGTGAATTGTGTTCAATATTAAGCATTTAATTGAGTGGCCCAGGGGAACATTGAGGGTCGAGGGGAAACAAAACTCACTGTTTCCAGCTGGGCCAGTCATTAAGTGTTTCTTATACCTCCCAACTCAAAAAATTACATGCGTGAGCAAAGAGTTGCGATCCGTCTTGTTTAGTTTTTTAAAGCTTTGTTGTAAGTTTTGCTCCTTACAAAACTCTTTTAAGGTTTTAACAGCATTTTGTGTTGTTTTGTTTGTAGATTTCGAGCTTTTATCCCGTCAGTTCAATTCAATTTCTTCTTCTGTTCTGACTTGGAAGCGTTTCGCGGCTATGACAGAGAAAAATTATGTTCTTCACGCGGCTGGACACAATTTTGCCGTGGTTTCAAGGCGCACGACCTGATCACGTGCAATTCTAAAGTTCAAGTTGTTGTTTCCCTGTAGGGAGTCTATAGTGAGTTTTGTTTGCCCCAAGGAGTTGACTGTTTTAACTCATGACACGTGACACGTTCTTGTCCAACATAAAAGAAATTAAAACGTTAATTTTATGAGAAGTGACGCAGAACAAGATTATCTAACTGCAACCATTCAGATTACTTTCTTCCCGTCTCGATTGATATTATGCATTATATGTTTCTCATACAGTTTTCAATAGGAAATGAAAGTTGCTAAAATGTATTATCGTGAGCCTATCGACCAATTAGCAGAAAGGTTGGCCCAAATAGCCGTAATGATTGAAACAGGTATCACACAAAGGAAGCAAGATAATTTTTCATGCATTATTTCCCGCAGACTTTGAGATCTGTCGGTTTGGTATTTTTTCCGTTTATACACAGTGACGTTTTCAATATTATAACTAGACTGTGGGCTTGCGATTCCTATAATAAATCCGGATCTCAATTACCTGAACTATGCTTTATTTGCAGGCTAGGAAGATGCAACCGATGATCAGTCCCTTTCCCGGTCAACCGCAAAACAATAAAAAAGGGAAACGTTGTCAGTTGTTAAATGTAAGTTATAAACTTCCTGCGCAAAGATGGCATAATCCATCAATTTCCTTTCCATCCTGAGTACCTAAGGTTGTTTATTTTTGCGAAAAAGGATCTTGAATTGAGGAAAATCGCGACGACGAAGCGCGAAGCGATGTGATTTGTTTCCACAGTTTGGTTTCTGCATAGCGGAGCCAATGTACCTATTTTCCGGCTCAACTTAAAACAATTCAGAGATAAACAACTAAATTAAGGATTTAGGCATTAAACTCGAAAGAATTTGCTTTAAAAATCAAATTCATTGCCTGTCTTTTCGTACCATCGCGAAAACACACTTCTCCCTTGCCCCTCCACTGAGAGTAACTGACTCCAGGTGCAAAAATATGAGTCGGTTAAGCAAGTCTAGATTGAAAGAGCCTAGCCTCGATCTCTCAACACCGGGCCGTGCTGAGTTGTCTCCGAGCAACATGAAACCGTACTGACTTTTTTCAAAGATAGTAATACCAGTAACCTGGGACTTACCTCAATACTAAAAGCCACTGCCTACGCACCAGTAGAACAATAGTTTCACTTGGAATTGTTGTTTGTGCAAGATTCTTCCACTGCCTGTGAGCTTCCTTTTCTACAGCGAGCGACCAAACATCTACGGAACACGTCTTAATAACAAGTTATTTCTTATAAGTATACGTAATTATTCCTCATTCCCAAATTCCACAGACACAAAGAAAACACTTGTAAGCCAATATCATCGCCCTTATGCAAATTTATAATTTATAACTAACAGCCTGTAAACTCCTTTTCTAACATATATTCAAAACTGAATTAGCGTTCGTTCAGTTCATACCCATCCTTAAAGATTTTATCCAATGATACACTATTCAAACAAGAGATACTTAGATGTTGATTTAAGCTTTATTTCCCTCTGGCAGTTGGAATTATTTGATATAGTCCTTTCCCTGCACCTATAGATGCTAAATGTCTCTATAGTATATTTAGACCATTCTTAATTAAACGGTGGGCTGGCTGTCTTTATCTAGCCCTGTACTAACACCAGAGATCGATGGTACTTAGCGGTGTGTCCTTATTATTGAGGTGTCCCCTAGTTTACAGAGGTACACTTCATACGAACTTTGGTCTCTCTAGGCCCATACTAGTGGCCCGTAATATATACAGGAGTCCGCATTATGGAGGTTTCCGGAGGTTAGACCACTTTATTTTCATTCTTCCCATTGAAAACTCCACAGGAAACCCAGGGATGGGGTGTTTCTTGGATATACCATAGGATACATATCTCATTCCCCCCTTAGATCTTTTAGCTCCATCTGCCTTCGGGTAACATAGCTCGACTCCCAGTGGTATTCAAGATGTTTAATATCCACTTTCCTGCGAGTACGCAAACGGATGCAATGATTTCCTTTTTATTGAAATACAACGAAATATATAATGCGTCGTTGGCTGAGCAAGGACTATAACCAGGAAACAACGTCACAGCAAAAAATCAACTTCCTTCCTGTACAACGTCGAAAACAACCAGGTTTGCGCCCGGCTCACGACATGTCTCATTCATAATTCAACGAACAGAATTGTTGTAGCGGAACTACAGATAAACAACCTCTGTTCATTGTTTTTACAATGATTTCACATCAAACTCGAACTTCTCTTTAATTTATTTGGTTTGAAGAGGTCCATCCGTAGCGTCCCCGTTACTTGACTTTTAACAGATTCGATGATTTATTGGCCGAAACAGGTTATTGTACAAAAGCCCGCTGCCCAGAAGGCTGCTCACATCCAGTATAGTGATTTTAAATTCCAGTTTAAGTACAAGGAACTTAGCCAATAACAAAAATATATATATTGATAAGGAAATGAAGCTTGGTTGAAAAGTTTTGCATTATAACATTATGCATCATTTATTTGTACGTTGTTCCTCAACAATTAATTATTGTCTGTTCAAAGAAATAACGCGTAAGCGAACACTTGATTGTTTTCACTGTTTTAAAAAGGAAGTTCATGTTATTGTTTTCTGTCACCTCCACGTAAAAAAGCCGGAATAAGCCGGCAAAATACCAGTCGGTAAAATGAAATATTCCACACAGTAATCCTGCTTTTGGTTAAATTCTTGAAGATTTTCTCACTCTACAAACTGTAGGGGAAAGGCATTAAAAGAGTCTCCCCAAGATCCCACGTGCTATTCTCGAAGCGAATTGTTGCATTGCTATGCAATGCCGACATTAACTGCAAATGTTTTGGCACACATTTTTAAAGCTGTTTTTATTTGGTTTTTGATAAGAAAATGGTTACAAATGATCATGAAGTGAGACGGCTCTCGCATCCAGTCAAAAACTTGTGCGATGTTCTTGCCGCTTATAAAAGGTTATTATCACGATGACGTCATTTTTCTAAAACTACCAAAATCATTCACTTTTTTTATTATTACAAATTAGAACCATTATCTGATTTGCAATTGATGCCCACAGCTGGGGGTCAAGACTTAAAGAAGAAAGGCAAAACAAAATGAATTCTTGTAGTTGTAGTCAAATGAAGTCGTTACAAAAATATGGCCTATCACTTTTACCATACTACAAATACCAAACTCACTAAGTTAGGGAAGTATGGCAGTTCTGTCTTCGCTACCTCTAAATCAGAGATGTATTATAAAATTTGCAAATAAATGTGAATGGTCTGAAATCAGTAGTCATATCATAAGTCAAGTATGATCGTCCGGGTGACGTGGGTGAGTGTAGTCCTGACAAGGACTGTTTGTGATGACATTGACTGACGTTTCGACAACCTGAGCGGAAGTCATCATCAGAGTCAAGTGAATTGTGGATCGTGAGTAGATGTTATAAGTCTCTGGTCGTTGTCCTGATTGGTCGACGAACTTCACCGACTTATGGTGTAAGAAACTGCGATGTTAAGCAATCACAGCATGGACATTATACATGTCGGCATGTCGGGCATGTCGGGCATGTCGGGTTCAAGCACGTTTCCACGTTCACGGCACCGATTATAAACAATTATTATTCAACAAATTGTCACTATGCCCATATATGGTCAGGAAGCCCTCAATATCTGTCATCCGTACATGACAGATATCCAGCGATATACGTAGCTGACCATATTTGGAAGTGCACTGCACATCTCTTCAGGCGGCCATTTTGAAAAGCGAGGAAGTTTTAGCAGTGTTCTCGGGAAATTTTATCACCCTGAAAGAAACTTTCCAGGGTTAAATGCTCTCAAAAAGTCGACAAGTATTTGCTTCAGCTTACAAGGATATCCAGAGGTTGATTTGGAATTTTCGCAGTGAGAACTCAACCCAGAAAATGCTATTGCGAGCGAAGAAGAAACTCACTATTTGCTCATGGAAAGCTGTAAAGTTAAAAAAGATTTGATTCAAAGGAAGAGGACCTATTCTCGGTAAGGTAGCAATATATTTTTTTGACTTTGCCTTGTCATTTCCAAACATGAGTTTGTAAATGAGCCTTTTTAAGTGAATGATAGTAAGCTTCGATTTCTTGAAGTTTTGCTTTGGTGTTTATTATGTGTTGCTAGCTTTTAGCGTTTTTATCATAGAACTATGATTTTTCTTCTTCTGAAAATGGAAGTCGATGAGAATTTGTTGAATAATAAAACAATTATCCTGCTCAATCTTGCGGAATATCCCCTGATTTAGCCAACTCGGCCTACGGCCTCGTCGGCTAAGTATCAGGCGATATTCCGCGCGATTTCGCAGGATAATTGTTAATTATTGGATGAGGTTTTTGCGATATCCGGAATAATCAAGGTCGAGGTAACTGATAACACTTACCGAGACCTTGATTATTCCGGATATCTCAAAAACCGAACCCCAGTCTAATAATTGCTTTATTATACACTGTTTTAAAGGTAAACAAAATAACGGCAAATAATTTCAACGTTTGTGTCCTTCTTGTCTTCCGGCTTCTGAACGCTTTTTTCGTCAAGGTATTCGTGGAACAGTCCCTTCGCAATTTTTGTCAGCATTCTCTTGTTTTCCGAGTCCTTTTGTTTCAGCAATTTTTCAATTTCTTGCTCGGTCGAAGAAGCGAATCGACGAGCCATGAATTTACTTCGCTTTCAGATGCCTCCCACATTGCTCTTGGAAATCATGCATTGCGCGCGCAACCTACAGATTATTCACTAATCTGTAGGTTGTGCTGATTCCCAGAATTAACTGTAGGCTCTTAGCCAATGAAAAGACAGATAGTGACTACAATGTATAATAATTATTTCGCCTTCGATTTATGGTTGTTGTGAATCCTCATAGGTGACTGCTTTAATGTCATTTCAGTTGTAACATTCATCAAAAGGAAAACCGCTAAGGGTAAGCAGGTACTAGTTTTCATCAAATTGATACAATATGAGTGAAATTTTTGCCGATGCCAATATGGGCTCTTTTCACTCAAGGGTCAGAGTCCAGGCTTCGACGAACTGCCAATACTTCAGTGTAGCATCGAATGCTATCGCATCAAGCGATACCGCTCAGGAATATCGATAATATTTATGAGTTCGCGGATATCAATGGCATTGAGTATTTTGACGATATCTGCCAAGCCCTCAGAACTCAAGGGCCGTTTCTCGAAACTCCCAATAATTTAGCAGACCCTATAATCATTTTTTCAAGTCCATTTTTTATTGACTGTAGTTAGTTTAGCGCAAACTTGTCAATTTGTTCCATCAAATAACAAGGATTTGAAAATATGGTTTTCAAATTCAGTAAACATTGAGGCCTGTTGAAGAATAATATGCACATAAAACAATTTTCGGCCCGGTGAGTTATTGGGAGTTTAGAAAAATTGGCCTGTGGTCGGCCTTTTGCCCAGGCAAGCTCACTGTTTAAACTAAACGTGATTTTTCCCAAATTATTACACCTCAAATGCCCCTTGTAGGCGAGGACTGAAATGAAAACAACACAAGCAACATTCAGCTGCTAGGTTAATATACCACAGACGTCGAGATTGCAGCAATTGAATTTGCTGATACGACTCATTGCCCCGGCGGGGGGGGGGGGGCGGTACTCCCCTATGTAAGCTGGATAGGTATGTTCAGCCTCCAAGGGTAAGGTACAGGTTTTCGAGCCGTTATAGTCTGAAATATTTGGGGTATAGATTTTGACCATTTTGCTCTGAAATAGGGTATGGTTTGTGCCATCTGGTCTGGAATTGGGTTTGGTTTTTAGAGGAAGCTACTTTTTTATTATCATCTTCTCCTAAGTGTGTTTTGGCTAATATTGGAAGTTTGAAACCCTTCTCAGATGTTTACGCAAACCGAAGTAGTTTCTGGGCAGGTCTGAAATAGGGCAGGGAAGACCACGTTTTGCACCCAAATAGGGTAAGGTTTTCAAGGAGTGCGGGGCGCACCCCGACCCAAATTTTTCAGGGAGTTACTTTCCTGGCTTCATTGCCAACCTTAAGCAACGAGAACGTTGATGTCTCCAACTTCTTTTTTACTGGTGCAATTGCAGTCCTTACCACGGGTAAGAAAAAGACTTGTTTTGATCAATGCCAATAAAAAACTGATTATCATCCATGTTTTGATTGTTGTCCTTGGCTTTGCCTGAAGATGTCAAAACATGTCGACAGAAAGGCATAGGACTTAACATGTTGCCACCCGTGACATCCTGAACGCCAACGCTCTCGTTGCCTAAGCCTACACACGGGTTAGAGGAGGTACTACATACAGGGTGGGGGATCTAACACACGGATCGGGGGAGCTATCACAATTGGTGGGGAGCTACGATGCATGTGGTAATGGAACTGAAACCCAGTGTAGGGGCTAACACACAGGGTAGGGAAGCTAACTAATACCTGGGGGCTCACGCATCTGGTTGAATTGGCGAGATAACACAGAGAGAGGGAATGACCGTGCGCAGCCTGTTGAGACAATAAGCACTTGGTTTACTAAGATTATGGCTGAATATTTTTAAAGAATGCCAACGAAACGTCTACGAAACATTAGTCACCAAAGCATGTGCATGGACACTCCCTTCAGCTAGTTCTGTCACACTGTCGGCATTCTCGCTTTGCTGCCCTGTAAGGCCAAAATTCTTCATGAACTCATCATTTTCGGCTTCTACGCATGCTCGGTATCCCTCTCGGTGGTAGGCCTCGAACATCCTGGGCGTGAAGAACTGGTTGGCCGTGATGTGTTGTGGGAAGACATTACAACACAGCTTGGATAACCCGCAACACTGCTTGCCATGGCAACACTCACAGCAACAGAAGGTCAACTTTTCGACATCGACGTCTCTTAGAATCATACCACGCAGTAGCCCATCTGGTTTGCCAAACGGATGCAAAGGAGGTGAAGGCGTTCTGTCTACCGCATCCGTGACACCATCTTGTGGGTCTCTAGGTGTGATCAACAAAATTTCACCCTGGCCACTGGGACCATATTCATCTTTTTTGTACTGAACTTTAAATCTGTAAAGACAACAAAGAAATAGAAAAAGCGCGATTCTTCATTTAGTTTTCTTATTGAAGTGAAATCAGTTATTAAGAGGTCACCCTTGAAGAACGTGCTGATGAGGACTGGCCCAGTGGTGACAACACATTGTCTCCCACCGATAAGTACCAGTTTTACCGGTGGGGTATACATTGTTACTGGAAGAACTCTTACTTCTGAGGTTTTCTATTTACGTCTATTAGTATCCCTCTTTTCCATTAGAAATAAACAACCTTTCAAACGCTAAATTCAATCGGGATAAAGCGGACCTGGTTGAAAAGCTACCTGTGTTTGTTGCGAATTCCTTTTTAAGGGGCAGGAATTTGCCGTAATGTTGCATTATCGTCATAAAGCAGTATAAACTTGAAAGACAACATAATAAAAACCTGAACTAGAAATGCCTGAACTAGAAAAGCCGACAGATAGCCTCAGAGAACCGATAAGTATACAAACTTGTAGTAACGCGGCAGTATTTCTTTGGCTTCCTCTTTTGGTTTCACAAACGTCTGCAACAAGTCTGAAATGACATCGCCACCATCCTCACTCAGGAAAGAACAATTCAGTTTGGTGCGAGCAAGCACCATTGCATTTAAAAGGCTTTCTCCATACAGGTTTTTGTCGTGCTTATAACCACCATCTACGACGATGATCTTCTTCAGTCTCCTCTTTAGCAGAGGCAATAAACCGAGACTTTCAACATGGCCACCGTCACTGAGGAGCATGATGGGCGGCGGCATTGGTCCCGAATTATTCTTGGAAAACATTTCTCTCACAAATTGGACAAATGAGTTATGCACAATAAACCACCTGAAGGGAAAAATATAAAAATATATCAATAACAACACTACAACATGACGAGATCGGCTGTTTAATAACACCACGCAAAGAATCTTAATGTGGTGCGTTGCATTCCGGAAACTGTGAGAGCTTTCGTTCATCTGAAGAACTTGAATTGTGACTTCCAAAAGTTCAGAAACAATGAACAACTTTCCATTAATCATTTAATGTAGAGAAAGCTTTCAAAACACGTGCGAAATGTAACCCATCCTAAGCAGTCGAAGTAAAGTCGCACGAGCGCTTTGGTGGCCCTGTGTTTACATTTACCTAGCTAGCTTCTCCCACCATGCTGGACTCTCCTTTCCTGTATCAATGACGGCAATAAAGGCCTGGGCAAAGTGTATCACAATGAAGCTTATGACACCAGCTTCAATTGATGATTCCGGCCTTTCACTAGCGCTGTAATAAAGCGCCGGAACAGAGATTAAAGGAAGACCACGCAAAATATCAACGAGAAATGGCAGCATCTGTTAAAATCACAAAATGATAAAGTTAGGATTATCACTCAATACTTGCATAATATTTATGATGATGGTGATGGTTCATAAGAAAATGTGGCAAAAACTGCTTCCTTTTGTTGACAGCTGTTAAGGAATTTTAATATCAAATTATTTGACTTAAGGTTGTAGGGTGGTAATGGTGATGGTGGTGATAATGATGATGATGATGATAATGATGATGATGAAGATATTATTGTGAGTTGCTGGTGGTGATGGTGATGGTGGCGGTGGTGGTTTTATGGTGGCGGTATTCTTGAAGAAGGAGGAGATGGAGGAGAAGGAGGAGACAGAGAAAGGGGCGGAGGGGGGTGCATAACGTTGCTAGCGAAATTGGCAAAGAAACATACCTTCCACGGAAGTTTTTCTTTTCTTACTGAGTGGATGTCGCTTATCATCGTAGCACCCATTTCGAGTCCTAGGATTGTGTGAAGACGAGTCAAACCTTTAACAGACTTGTCATATTTGCCCATGTGAGTGGACAGAGCTGCTGCGGATGTAGCCGTGGCGTCTGATAACTTTATATCTTGAGGTTCCAGTTTTCCTTTGAACGGTTCTTTGTTTGGCATGGCGTCTGATAACTTTATTTCTTGAGGTTGCAGTTCCAGTACCAGTTCTTCGTTTGCCACATGGTCTAAACGTTCAATTCCTTTGGGTGACATTATCAAAAGCTCATAGTTCTCTTTGCCCCTCTCATCTCTCTGCCACCGGTTGACTACAATGTTTGATAAGTATTCAGGTTTCGTTTCCTCAAGATCTGCCAGGCTTAAACTGCTTGTCTGCTGTCGTGACAGACATGTCCATAGAGGGCAGATATCGTGCAAGCCAATCCCTGAACATCCAGTTTTTCCCAGACCCTTGGGATGGTAAAACGCCTTTTGAAGTCTCCACCTGGGAAAAGATTTTTCAGTATTGTGACACACATGCCTTAACTTATTACACATATGCCTTAATTTATAACAAAATACCCATTTACGTCAAACAAAACACGACCGACCGAATTTTTGTAAATGAGTTCACAACATTCTCCTGGTGCATTGACGTGACGTGTCTTCTTTCCCGTTAAACGATAGTAACCGTTAGCGTCATTCATGTCCCAATATGTTCCAGTATGTATTAATGTACAGATCCACCGTACCCCTAATGTTTCTTGAGGTCTTTCCATCACAACTGTTTCTTTCTTTTTGCTTTTCAAACTGTTCGAAATGTATAATGCACAATCTACTGTGTTTAATTTAATAAACTCGTTAAGGAATTATTTAAAACCAAACCCCGTTTTGCAGCATTATTAGTCTTGTTATTGACGTTTTGCGGTAAAAAATAAATTAAATTTTAAGGGGTATAGAGAAATTGCTTAGAATAATGTATCTGTCAAATTCAGTTGTATCCCTGGTTGTATAACAGATAAGACTATGATGCGAACACAATGGATCCCATCGTTACTAGCCTATGTGCAGACATCATGACTGAATTGAACATTGTTTAAAACAAGTTCAATTATTTGCTCCACTTTTTTATATTTTTCTAATCATGAGCTGAAGAAAAAGCCAATCTCACCTGTTATACACGTGCATTAGTCTCACGTGCGATGCAGTCACCAAAGGGACAATCCACAAGGCAAAGCCAGAAACGAAAAGGAGCCGGTGAAACAGCTCGGCAGAGAAAGGAATGTCAAATATGCTGGCTTCGTACGCCTTCCAGTATATCACATAAGAATAGAAATAAACAATCAGGACATAGGACGTTATATTACGCAGCAGGGGCAGAAAGAACCATACCATAATGCCAAGAAAAACAATAAGATACCGCGTCCAAAGTGGAATCCTGTCTATGAAGTCATATATGGCAAATGGCAGGAAAGTGAGAACTAGAAAAACGGCAAATGTGGTGTGGATGAAACTCAGAGAAATGGAGTAGCGCTTTCGTGAACTCTTTTTGGTCGGAATGAAAAATATTATAAAGAGTACAAGCAAAATAGAGAAGAGAATTATGGTGTCAGAATCCTTCGTCCCTTGTCGAGAAAGACTTTGCAGCAGCAACATCATTGCAATTACGCTCCTCTCGCAGGTACTTTCCAAAGAGGAGGTCGATGATGTAGGCTACAGGGCATGCGTACGATCCCCACATGATGATTGGCTCAATGAAATTGACCAATAGGACAAGGCTTAAGAGGATTGTCGTATCCAGAATTCCTTCCAGCAGTTTTTCCCAGCGACAGAGATACCCCGCTCTTTTTCTCCTGTTGTCGAAAAATTTCTGATGCCATTTTGGATCGTCCTTCTTTCCATTCCGGTATTTCCAGTCCAGGTAGGCCGTTCCTGCGTAACTGCCCCCTGACACACAGCTCAAGTAGTCCACTTCTACATTGCGTTCTAGTAATCGCCGCAGGATACCAGAACAGAATGCCGCTGACCGAATGCCACCGCCAGTAAATGCCAAACCAGTTTCAGTACTTGTCATTGCTTCTAAACGAAATTACAAAATAAGGAAATATAAAATCGTAACACCCTTAGTTTACTCATAACCTCATCCCATAGGGTAAAGTAGGGAAACGTCCGCGTCTGCTAAGGCAATGGGCATGCAACGAAGATGTACACTGAGCTTGCCAACCACCACCAGGGAAGGCGGGTGGAGTACCGTTGAAGTGAACAAGTTTTAGGTAGGGGATCAAATTTCAACTCAGAAGGCACAAATTATAGTCAACACTGCAAGTACCCGCAATCACGGGGGAATCCGAAGAGATAACATTTATGCCATGAGCTAATTAATTATGCAGTGCATTAGAAGAGTACTGAAACTGAACATAAATTTTTGTATTCATGGCGCTAAGACAAAGGAAGCAAATCAACAGCTTTCAAGACTCTAACCGTTTCTTGAGTGATCTTCTACCTTACTTGAGGAAAAACGCAATTTGATACTTCGAATAAGCTGACCATTCGATTTGTCGCCTTAGAAAAATTGAATTGAATTGACGAACGGACGCCCGATCAGTGTTTAGCATAGTGAGTTCCAGCAAATCAAAAATTGACGCGTGTGAGTTGGCAACGGGTGTAATCAATCAATCAAGCAAGACTTCGACAAGAAACTTATGCTACAAGGTTTGACTTCCGTTCTTCCTTTTTGTCCGATTTTCACGGGCGACTCGTTGAAGCCAAGTCTTTTAAGCCGACTTGTTCAAGCCGAGACCTGATAGCAACACTTCCATGCCGAAACTATACGGAATAACTATTAGCAAGCAAGTAAATGCTAGGAGAGCTGGGTGCTGCTTATGAAATGTGTCCAATATAATAAATTAACGTTAAGTTTATATGACGTGAGGCAGAACAAGATTATCTAACTGCAACCATTAATTGCTCTCTTCCCGTCTCGATTGATATAATACATATATAACCATAAATCAATGTTGCTCATGCAATTTTCAGTAACGAATGAAAGTTGCTGCCATCAACCAAGTAGGAGAAAGGCTGGCCCGAAAAGCCATAATAATTGAGACGTGTATCACACAAGGGAAGGAATATTATTTTGCATTATTTATTTACCGCAGAGTCTGAGATCCGTCGGTCTAGCATTTTTTCCGTTTACATGTATACACAGTGACGTTTCAAATATTATTTGCAGTGTTCAGAAACAGCGGCTCACAGTCTCAAAACTAAATTATTTTGGAATAACTAGAATTATGGGCTTGCGATTCCTTTGTTAAGTTCGGGTCTCAATTAGTACGCTTTATTTGTAGCCCGCAGCCTCTTAGGAAGATCGACAGGGTCGATGATCAGTACCTTTTGTCATGATTAACTACAAAATAATAAAAAAAAGCGAAACCCTTCTTATTGTTAAATGTAAGTTGTGAATTTCCTGCGAAAAGATGGCATAAACCATCAATTTGCTTTGCACCTTGGGTGCCTAAGGTTTTTGCGACTGAGCATCTTGAACTGCAGAAATCGCGAGAACGAGGCATGAGGCGATGCACTTGACGTTTCCACAGTTTTATTTCTACATAGCACACTCATGTACGTATTTGCCCGCTCACCGTGAAACAAGTAGTAATAGCTAGACAATTAGTTAGTTTCTCAGAAAAATTAAAAGTAAGGCGTTAGAGTTTTCTTAGAAATTCCTTGGCTCTCTTGCCATACTCCCCGCATCACGAAAATACATTTCTCCTATCTCCATTTACCTTTCCAGTTCAAGAGTAAACTCTCGGTGCGAACATTTTAGTCTGTTAAGCAAGTCTAGATCTAGGATGAAACAGCCTAGCTTCGATTTCTGAACACCGGGAGTGCTCAGTTGTCCCCGTGCAACATGCAACCGACCGCGTATGTTTTCAAACTAAGACAGTAATACTGCCGTAGGACTTACCTCAACACTAAAAGCCACTGCCTCTGTGCATCCAGTAGGTCAACAGTTTCACTATGGAATTGTTGTTTGCCGAGATTAATACACTGCCGCGCGGAGCTTCCCTTTCTACAGCGAGCGAGCAAACCGATCTACTGAGTACGTCTTACCAAGTTATTTCTTATGTAACTGAGGGGTATACGTAATTATTCCTCATTCCAAAATTCCGCAGACACAAAGAAAAGCCATTAGCACCGCCCTAAGGCAAAATATTTAACTAACAGCCTAAAAACTCCTTTTTCCAAAATATTCAAACCTCAATGAAGAGCACCTTTGAAAAATAATACTCATTATCGCTTGTTCAATTCATACTCATAATTAAGGATTTATCCATAGATACGCTATTCAAACGAGAGAGAGATGTTGACTTAAGCTTTATTTCCGTCTGGGAGTTGGTTGGAATTATTAAAAAAAATTTTAAGCTTTCCCAGCTACCGTTTAATATTAATAGTCATTTCCATGATCCTACAGATTCTATACTGATTTCTCTGTATATTTACACCATTCTTAAATGGTCGTTTGGACGTCTTTATCAATACTAACATCAGGGATGGTACTTAGCGGTGTGTCCTTATTACGGAGGTGTCTTCTAGTCTACAGAGGTACATTTCACACGAACTTTGGTGTCTCCCCGAAATATAAACAGGTGTCCACAATATGCAATATGGAGGTGTCCTTAGGTTAGGCCACTATGTTTTCATTCTTCCGACTGAAAACTACACGAGATACTACTCCAACCTCCCAGGGATGGAGTGTTTCTTGGATACACTCATTTTTTTGTCTACGAACCTTTTTTATAAGAACGTCGAGGCTGGGATTGGCCAAAATTTTAAGAACATGCTAAGAACATACCCAGGCTGAGATTTTGTTAAGAAAGTCTTTATCTTGTCTTTATATTTGTAGAATAAGCTATGTGAGAATAAAATTAAGTGTGATAATTTGATGAAAGTAATTTACAGCCTATTTGAGCCCCAAATGCTAGAATTTTTGTGATATTGCAAATCATCTTCCATTGAAAAGAAAAAAAGCAAACACGTGTAACTTTTAAGAAATTGGTAGAACTTGACCTAGTTGTTCTTTTTTTCATTCAGAACTATGAT
Source organism: Siderastrea radians (assembly GCA_964017195.1). Taxonomy (NCBI): domain Eukaryota; kingdom Metazoa; phylum Cnidaria; class Anthozoa; order Scleractinia; family Rhizangiidae; genus Siderastrea; species Siderastrea radians. The sequence goes on along the minus strand of OZ024894.1, from coordinate 5,967,455 downwards.
TTACTGAAATGCTTTTCAATTAATCTTAAGAACATTATTAAGAACTTCTCAGGCTCAAATCGCCAAAAAATAAGAACATTCAGTTCCGGTTCAGCCTCAGCTAAAAAATCCGACGTTCTTATTTAAAAAAAGAGTGTATACCAATATAGGATACAGTTCTGACTCCTCCTTAGATCTCTTAAATCCTTCTTCCCTCGGGTAACTTAGCTCATCTCCTGTTCAAACGGTATTCAAGATGTTTAATATCCACTTTTCTTACGAGTACGCAAATGGATGCAATGATTTCCTTTTCATTGAAATACGGAGAAATATATAATTCCTCATTGGCTGAGTAAGGACTATAAACAGGAAACAACGTCACAGCAAAGAATCAACTTCCTTCCTGCGAACATCGAAAACAACCAGGTTTGCGGCCGGCTCACGACGTGTCTCATGCATAATTCAACTAACAGAATTGTAAGTTGTAGCGGAACTACAGATAAACAACCACTGCTCATTGTTTTTACAATGTTTTCACATCTAACCTGAATCTCTCTTTAATTTATTGGTTCCACGAGGTCCATCCGGAGCGTCTTTTTCTTGACTGTTCAATAACGTTTAACATTTTGCTTTAATTTTACAGTTCGAAAAAGTCATTCGATCATTAATTGGCCGAAACAGGTCATTGTACAAAAGCCCGCTACCCAGAAAGTTGCTTACATCCAGTGTAGTGACTTCAAATTCCAGTTTAAGCACAATGAACTTAGCCAATAACCAAAAACAACACTGATATGGAAGAAGCTGAAGCTTGCATGGTTGAAAAGTTTGTATTATAATACTATGCACCGGTTGTTTGTACGTTGTTCCGCAACCATTAACAATCGTCCGAATTACGAAATCACGCGTACCCGAACCGCAAACTTGATTGTTTTCACTGTTATAGAGGAAGCTCATGTTATTGTTTTCTGTTACCTCCACGTAAAGAAGAATAAGAAGGCAAAATCCCAGCCGGTAAACTGAAATATTCCACATAGTAGTCATGCTTTTGATTGTGTTCATGGAAACATACATGTTCTTGACTCGGGGCTAAAATCTCAGAACTGATGTTAATGCTTTGGTAAAAAGGTAGGAAAGGTGGCACACGAGCCAAGGAGGCCCACATGGCCGGAGCTTAACCAAGTTTCTGTAGCATGAGGCAACTGAGAGTATTGTGTCCTCCCCCCCCCCTCTCCGGATGGGATGCTAGTCCATCGCAGGGTTACCGGCCCCATGAGAAGTATGTCGCCGGTACCCATTTTATACATCTGGGTGGAAAAAGACAATGAAACAACACGATGGCCACCGACCATCAGATCTGAAGTCCAAAGCGCTAACCACAACACCACAGCGTCCTTTCATTAATGTTTTGGTAGTGGTTGCTATGTGTCACCGTCGTACTTGATCTCATGGCTTATTTTTGAGGTATAAAATGTGTCACGTTTGTTCTAGGCATGGCTTGTCATCCCATCCAAGACGGATCAGTACCGTCCTGACATTATTCTTAGTTGCTTCATCCTCGAGAAACCGGAATAAGGTCATCTGGGTTGCCTGAGCGTCGAAAAGCTCTCTCACACACTCTGGGTTGCCTGTGTCCCGAAAAGCTCCCTCAGACCATCTGAGGTGCCTGTGTCTTGATTGTGCCCGTTTGTGAAAATCACTAGTCTGCAAAGTCAAAATAGCAAAACTGCTATTCACATAAGCTAAAAAGCTACATTGTAAAGAACCTTTTATCTGAGACTCACGATGTTTTTGCACACAATCAAATCATTTGGTAACTGGCGTTTTTGTATTTCCATATAAGTGTCACTTAGACTGATGAATTAAGAAACGAGGCAACACAGTCATGTGATTTGAATGACCCAAGGAAAAGCAATTATCGCATTCAACCTTAATTCTCTTATCTGATATTACTCTTAGCATTTGTAAGGATCCAGCTGATGTCATTGTAACCCTTGAGCTTTTTAAAATCATCAGTCCTAAACCACCCAGGTCCTTTGAATCTAATTTTGGATTTCTTCATAACATTCATTTGAATGTTACCATTCAAATGAATGTTATTACGAAGTATTTTTTCTGTGACACATTCTGCTTCTGGGCATTTTGAAAAATGAAATTTACTTTTAACGTGAAAGAAATAAAAAAAAAAGTACCATGAAAGTCTAAGGGTAGCAGCAGACCCTAGATTTCGGTGCAAGCCTCCTTCTCGTACGTCACATAATCCCTAGAATATGTGCAAAGAACGCGGTACACAAAAGGCTAAAGTTGATCAGTAAGGTTATGCTAAATACGCGAACATATTTCCTATTGTATTGTGCTTAACGGACAGCTTATGACACTTAACGTTTTTGTATGTGTTTTGTATTGTGCTTTCAATAATGAATTCGAAGGAAAACAAAATCTCTTATGGTAAATTCAGTTACCATGGGTTTTAAGGTTCGCTGCAGGAACGCACTGGGCATATAATTAGGAAGAAAAAAGGCATCATCCTGCGAGTTATGTGTCGTTATAGGCACCTGTTGTGGTACATTTTGCTCAGAAGCGCGGCTGTTTTTAGGATCGTGTACTTTATCCACTGAAAAGGCACGCCAAGAGTTATTCATTGGTTGTAGTTGAAACCTTTGTCGATACTTTGGTAAGTCAGCGCGTTTCCATATTTATAGAGGGCATAGTTGATACAAAGCCACCGCCATGGAAATGATCAAAGGGTGGCAGTTTGCAGAAGATTTTACATTCAACTGCAGTGTTTGATCGCGACTGAAATATGACTCAACCCAACGGGACTTCGGGGAAAATGCCGGATCAGTGATGTCTTATCATCCAGAAAGCGAACGCAAACCGGTGTTCTACTTGGGCCTCGCATAAACGGGACGTCATTTCATTTTAACACCGTTCAACATTTGTGTATGCAGTTGATAAACGCGTTTGGTCTTGTTCTCGGGTGAGCTCCAATGCTTAATTCGTTTCGTCATCTCGTTGGCCATATCTTATGATAAAGTTGAATTTAACAGTTTTACAATCCATCTAGCTGACCAAGGCCTTTCGTCCCGGCCAGATTCAACATTTCCATTTAACACTGAGCATTCATGCATCAACTCTGTTGAATTCCTCAGGTTGAACGCATCTGGGCACCCTTTTAAATGATTTCAAATGATTCTGAATGATTTTGAGTGGTGTTGAACAAAGTCAAAAGAACATGACAAAGTTTGATTGCCATCAAACATTCGTACAACAATAATGTTGCACCCGTTTGACAGAGGTCTTCTTCTTGATTTAATTCGGAAAATTCGCCCATCAGCGGCGGTTTGTATGCGACTGAAAGTTAGCAAGGGCTTGGAAAATCCAGGCAGCGTTAAATACTGTTTTTTTTTTCCGAGGAAATCAATATCAACCTAAAGCAGAACGGAAATACAGATATAAAACAGAGGCACTCAAAGGTTCATTTAGATGGAACACATGCTCGAGAGACCTAAACTGCCTTAAATGTTTGGATTATATTTTGATTAAAAACTCGAGTTATAATTGGCAAAATGTCACCTCAAACTTTCATAGCATATACTTTCCTTTAGAGGCCACGGATAATATAATAATTGTTAGATATATTTCTATGATTTATGTTTTGAAAATGACCAATCATCTTATGCCTGTCGGACACACTACGGGCAATATCTGCAGTGGATATTTCACATGAATTATTGTTTGCGTGATACCCGTTGCTCTAATTAGAAAGTTATTATTTTCATATGAACACTGCAGAAGAAGTTTCAAGCCATCGTTAAATTAAAAAAAACAAACAAACAAACAAAAAGAAAACGTCAAACAGATCAGAAGCGATGCGTAACAACCGAGCATGCAAAGGACACCAGACTTAAGGGACCTCATACTTCCCTCATTATAATATTGAAGGACAGGACCAGGACGTAATTTGAAGCCACATGTGTTCCCCTTAGCGGAACTCGTTTTATTTATGTCGTTTTATGTATTTGTTTCCTTATTCCTTCATTCTCTTTCTATTTTCTTTTCATTCATCATTTTAGTGTTTTCTTTTAACAGACATGTCAAAGCGAGTTGGTTTGGCCTTTTCTGGAGGCGGTATTCGATCAGCGGCATTCTGCTCTGGAGTCCTGCGCAGACTGTTACAGCGTGAGGTAAAGATTCACAACTTAAGCTGCGTGTCAGGGGGCGGTTACACAGGCACGGCTTACCTGGACTGGAAATGTCGGAATGGCCAGAAGGACGATCCAAAATGGCATCAGGAATTCTTCAACCACATGAGAAGGCGGGCAGGCTACTTCTGCAACTGGCAGAATCCCATCGTTGGCGTGATCGATTCCCTGTTCGTGATCGCGATGATAGTGCTTGTGTCCGTGATTTTTCCGGTGATAATTTGGATGTCGTACGCAT